>APFE030030486.1:81263-97696 GCA_000404065.3 Pinus taeda | reverse complement strand
TTCACATCCCGTCTGACAACAACTCTCCTCTATGCAGGAATGTAAATCCGAAAGGCCTTTGAGGTCTCACTGTGGCCCACAAAGATACCCTTCTCTGCGGTGGGCTCTAGTTTGGTCCTCTTCTCCTTGGGTATATAGGAGTATGTAATGCATCCAAAGATATGAAGATGACCAATATCAGGCTTCTTCCCAGAGAAAGCCTCCTCCGGAGTCATGTGCCCCAAGGCACGATGCGGACTCCTTTTCTGCAAGTAAATAGCTGTGTTGCAGACCTCTGCCCATAAAAACAATGGCAGCCCCTGATCATGTAACATGGCTTTGGCAGCCCCTAGATGGATCTGTTCTTCCTCTCCGCAACCCCGTTCTGCTGGGGGTTGTAAGGAACAGTGAACTCCCTCCTAATGCCTGCCTCCGCACATAGTCAACAAACTCTCCAAGGGTGTACTCTCCTCCATTGTCCGACCTCAGGGACTTGATCTTCCGACCTGTCTGTGTCTCCACAAGAGCTCTGAACTCCTGAAACCGCTTGAAGACCTCACTCTTGGTCTTCAATAAATAAATCCAGGTCCTCCTGGAGTGATCATCAATGAATAAAACATAATACTCATATCCACTCAAGGAAACATGAGACATCCGACCGCTCACATCAGAATGTATCAAATCAAGTATCCCAGTCGCTCTGCTGTCACTGCTGGGAAAAGGGGATTTGGCCAACTTGCCCATAGCACATCCTTCTACAAGTATCAAAGTGATCAGTACTGAAATCTTGCATACCTGTAGTGATCTCCCGCAAGGTCCTCAAGGCTCCATGATACATATGTCCCATCCTGCGGTGCCAAATCTCACACTGCTCAGAACTGCTAGCTCTGCTGTCGGTACTACTACTCAATGCCAAAAAGGGCTGGAATGCAAACCTATACACCTTTGCATGACGTACACCTATCACTCTAGCTGACTCAGCTGGAGCGCCCCTGGGATACATCAACACCTGTCCTCCCCTGAACAGTACCTCATACCCTCTGTCCTCCAAAGCTGAGACGGATATGAGGTTCTTCTTCATCCCTGGCACATAAAGAACATTTGTCACCTTCAAGGGAGGTTTGGACTCTCTCTGAAATGTCAGTGTCCCCACCCCAACTGCTCTAACAACTCTGTCATCACCGAGTACTACCTCTATATTAGTGCCACTCTCTGAAAGCTCAGAGAAGTACTCACGGACTCCTGTCATGTGACGTGAAGCCCCACTGTCCACATACCAGATACCTGAAGATGCTCCGCTAATCAAGGGAAAAGCATGCTCCCTCTGAACCTGTGTGGCAGGTGATCTTGCACTAGAGGACTCATACGCAGTGAACCCAAACTCCCGGTCAAAACAAACTGCAAAGTCCTCAACCTTTGCTGAAGCTGCCACGCTCTGGTTCTTCCCCTTCTTCTTCTTCTTCTCCGGACACACAACTGCATAGTGTCCCATCTTTTGACAATCCCAACACTTCACTTTGGACTAGTCCTTCTGTGTGTTACCCTGTTTACGTTTACCTCTTACCTTTGTCCCCACCATTGCTTGTGGAAGCCTGCTTCTTCCCTTTGCCTTTCTTGCCTTCTGCTGACAGTGCTACATCCTCATCCTGCTCAACTGGCTTGGCTGCTCCAAGCTGACCTTTCCTGATCTCTGTCTGAATGCAATCATCCCAAAACCTCTCCCATCTGGGAAGGGTCTCACGTGCACAAACCCCATCAGCGAAGTTCATCCATGAACGGGGGAGGCCATTCATTGCAATCTGCACCAACTCAGTGGGTGGAATGGCCTCTCCAATTGTTGCCAACTCATCTCTCACATTAGTAATCTTAGTGAGATATCCAGCTGCACTATCATTGCCCATCTTAATGTTTTTCAGTTTTTCCTTCAGAACCATTTTCCTGTTCTCATTGGTACTCTGGTAGGGATTGGACAATGCTGTCCACATCTCATAGGCATTGCTTTTTCCTCTCACATGAGGAATGCAATGGTCTTTGATTCCATATAGAATTAGCCTCTTACCCTTGTTGTTCTTTTTATTATAAGCAGCCAACTGAGTAGCATCAGTAGGCACAACAACAGGGGTCTGTGTGGTATGCACCATGATATCCCAGACTTCTGCCTCCTCAAAGATACTCTGCATTCTCTCCTTCCAAACGCTGTAATTTGTATGCCCATCCAACCTATCCTCCACCTTCAATCCCAATGACATCCTGCTGTCCTAAAACTGAAAATAACACTGCTGTAGTAAAGATAAAACTGCTGTTTATGAAAAATCAGCTTGCTGGAATTTTCTGAGTGAAAAATCAGCAGGCTGTAATTTTCCTCCTTGCTGTCCCAAACTGCACTTCAAAACTCAAGCTCTGATACCATGTAGAAATCTCTCATTTCCCACCCCGGTTTTCAGTTTCACCTTATTTCTCCCATATAGTTAAATGCCCTTTCCCATATCCATACATTCAACAACTGAAAAAATAAATTTTTGTTGAAAACACAAATTCTGGAAATTTTACAGAATGCTGGAAAATGCATAAATAAAAAATCAGTAGGTACAAACAGTCTTTTAACACATTTGAACACAATGATTTTTTGTCAATGTGACCCTGGATAAATCCCCTACAACTCTTGGGGAAAACCAGTTCGAGAGCTCTTTTTAATTTCTGAAAATGCCTTTTTTACAGTGAGAAATATTCAGCAAAAAATCAGCAAGCAAATTTACAACTTATCTCTTTCCCTGTGCCTCACAGCGAACTGGAAATTACAGCAAACAGGATTGCAATAAAAGCTGTACGGCCTCCTCGATTTTTGTGCCCACTTTCAGCCTTAAATGCTGCTGTATGACCTGCATTAAATGCACTGTACGGACTGCAATAAATGTGCTGTACGGACCTCAATTTGCGTGTAGAAAAAACAGCAAACTGCTCCTCGATTTCTATGCAAACCACTCCTCGATTTTTGTGCAAACCAGCTGTACAGATTTCTAGAAAATCATGCCAAAATTAGCCTTTCACTATGCGCTGAATCAGCTGTACAAATCTGCTCAATTGCTGCCTTGGAATGTGTGCCAAGCTGATGTCTCCTTCTTTTCTTTGTCCAGAAATCTCCCTTGCTCTCTTGCTCTCCTTCTCTCAATCTGCTCATGAAAGAATGAATGACCTTTTGCCTCCTTTTCCTCTTTTAATGTAATCCTAAGTGACTTTTGGGTAACCTCTAAATCCAATCACTGAAATAGATTGAGATCTAGGGCTGAGATTAAATGCTCATTTAAATCTCACTTTTTATTTTTTAACTCACCCCACTTTAATAAAGACCCACTTAGTCATTTATTTCCAAAGTCACTTTTCCTTTCTAATTTTACATTAACTTTATTAAAGTCACTTTAAAATTAGACTTTAGTAACTTTATCACTTAAAGTCACTTTTAAATTAGATTTAACTTTATAAAAATTATAAAGTTACTTTAGGAGAAAAATTAAACTCTTTTGGACACTTTTCCCTAGGCCAAAGATCAAAGCCTTAGGGAACCACCTGTTTTCCGATACCAAATTTCAACACATTTCATTTTTGGGTTGCACATTTTATTTAATTGCTGGTGGTTTCTATTATGTAGATTTTTGAGTAAATTTTATGGTGTTTTGGAATACAAATTCATGCCATAAATATTCTAAATCAAAACAATTGATATTTTAGTAAATTAATAATAAAGGGATATTACACATGTTTCTCTCAATAGATGAATACACACTCTCTCAATGGTTGTACCTTGCATGTCAATGCTTTTTAATCACTTGACGGTGCTGATAAAATTTCATTTTCAATTCAACTTCAAGAGATCCTAAACCAAAGCTTCAAATGCCCTACAATGAAATACAAGCTGCCTGGTGTTTATATTTTAGAAGTAATACTTGTCATGTTTATGCCATCTTATGCTCAAAACCAAGGTTTTTAATATAGTATTGGTGTAGAATCTTGGTATGTGACATTTTTTAGACTTCAGTGATGTTGAATTAGAGCATGACACCATTAATCCCATCAGCATAATAACTCTATGAAACTCAGCTAACTAAACATACATCAACATTTTACTCAAGAGAAGACATTGGCAGCATTATTGTGTGATCAATCAGTGCTTTGTTGATGCTTCAGTTGTATTCTTCCTTGCAATATAGACATATGCTTTTCTCCATCTTTTCGCTGTGTTAATGGAAGTCAAATTTTTATTTCTGTGAATTTAAAAACGATTTCTTTCTTTTTCCAAATGCTCACTGTGTTTGCATGCATTTGTTTTACTATTTCAAGATGGACTCAATTTTGCAGAATTCAAGGGAATGAGGCATGACAACGTCTGAAAATGAATTGTAATTCTACTAAAGAATTTAAGCACCGATGTCATTTGTAATAGTCATATTTTTGGCTCAATTTTGATGTCATCTTTTCCTTTCACAGGAGTGCGATTACCTGATTGCAACCGCTCGTCCCAGACTCCAAGTTTCTACTGTGGTGGACACTAAAACAGGCAAGGTACTGATTTGATATTTGAAGTGAATTATGAAGCATTTCCAAAATTGACAGGGAAGGCATGCTTGCCATTTGCTTGAGTTTCGAAGAATTTTTTGAATGTTAAGTTTGTTATTTAAACTCTAGGTCTCCATTGTTTGTAACCCCTGCTTTCCCAGTCTACTCTAAAATTTAAATGTTTTCCCTACCTAAGCTTTCAGTAAAAGCTGAGCAATTTTGTGTAAAAAATCAGCACATGCAGTAGTTGACACTAGTCAGTAGATTTTCATAAAATCCGATGGTTTGAATCTTGTTTGGTTGTGTTCACTTGCGAATGTCTAAACATGGTTGGTTATGCTTGTGAAACTTTGTTACGAGAATTTTTTTTGGCATAAATTGATCATATGTTTTAAACACTAGATTTTATCATCTTGAAGATCAAAAACATAAAAGGACCCAGTGGTAGTAATGAAATTTCATGTAAGACACTCTCGCCTAGAATGCCTAGACTCTAGACATTCATAAATAATCACTGAAAAATAACCTATTTGTAAGATTTCTAAGAGTTTAAGATTGTATCCCATTTTTCCTTTTCTAATTTTAATCAAAGATTGCATTGTCAGCTTTGTGAGCATGGTCCATTCCTTGTGGGTATTGGTTTGTTGAAGGATGACATCAATTGGTTTTTTTTCAATGAAATGGTTTTGGGACTACCCAGTAGCAGTGTCACAAGGTTCGCCGAACTTGAACCTTGAAGTTCGAAATTCGGCGAACCTCAAAAAAAAAAATCAGGTTTGGGTTAAGTTCGATAAATTTTGGTTCATGTTCGATTTTTTGCATGCCTTATTTTACGTGTTAAGTTCGATAAATTTATGTGCATGTTCGATTTTTTGCTTGCCTTATTTTGCGTTGCAGGGTCCGTCGTATTCCAACTTTGGAGTTCCAATCTCTTCGCGTTATAGGGTTTGCCACCATATTTCAATTTTAGAGTTCCAATCCCGTTTCGTTTGGGTTGTCCAGCATGCAAATGAAGATGTGCGCATACATCTAGTATATCCTGTATGGGAGCCATCATGAAAAATCCAAAGAAGCCATCGGGCGGTTCTCCCAGAAAATGTGGGTTGTTATAAGAGAGCCTTCAACGTATCGGCCTTCGATGATTTGTACATAAAAAAATAAAAAATACCATTGACGGAACTGCAATTGCTTAGAGATGCAACTTCAAACTTCGGTAGGTTATGTGCTCGCCAAGAGGGACATGATGGTAAGTTAGTCAACAAACTTTTAACTTTTTCATTTTTGCCCCTTTTAAAAAAAATTTGAATCACATTCATATAATTTTATAATTTGCTTTTAGATACGTATTCTTTTATACATATATTAAAAAAAATAATGTATTCATAATAATGAATTATATATTAAATTTTATTTGAATATCTTTTCTCATTAAAATTGTATTATAAAAAATTTACTTTATTTATTTATTATTCTTTTACATATATTAAAAATAATATATTAGTATTATAATGAGATGCATATTAAATTCAATTAAATTTTATGTTAAATATAATTAACGTTTGTGTATATAAAGGATTAAAAATTTAATATATAAATATTATATTGGATTATATTAAAAACATTATTTATATATGCCCATGGGGCTTTGGATTGACGGTGAATGGGTGCACTGTTAAGGCACTCCTTGCAATAGGTCACTGGTTCAAATCCCCTGTGGGTGCTTACCTACAAAAAAAAAAACATATTTATATATATATATTCGAATTTAATGGTGAACCCCATTCGAACTTTATCAGAAAATTTGAATTTGAATTGAACTTAATCATTGTCGAACTCGAATTCGAACCCGAACCATGTGACATTGCCCAATAGAACTCGTTTATATGTGTTTTTTCACAATCTCACCAAGTAGAGCATGTCTCTGGAGATTTGAACTCGCCATAGCTAGAAACACAATATGTGCCTCTACTGCTTGAGCTCAACTCCTTCAACAAAGGATGAACATCAATTGTTAATAGCTTCTTTGTTGCAGCGTTTCTTGGAGGAAGTGGTTGAAATAATTTTTATGATAATTCTAATGGTCATGCATGAGAAGTTCGTGTTCCATCTTGCCCAATGCCTTACTCTAGCCCTAGATACTGAGAGGGATTACTATTCTCTTGTACTATTGAATAAACAGAGCTCTCTTGTTAGGCATTGGTTTCCTCTAAGATTTGACGTTTGTACTTCTCCCAGGACCTTCCAATACACCATTCTACCTCAGAAACAACCTTCATCTGAGATTTTCCCTTGTACTTGGTCAATTCATACATTTTTTTATTTCTACAATTCTTGGCCATATTCTCACTGATTTCTCGACTCTCTTGTACCCACTCCTCTTATCACCTCTTCTCCACTAGTCTTATTAGAAGTTCCATGTGAAAACTCTGCTCTAGCAAAGCTATTAATTTATAGGGCCTTCAATCTGAATTTCAAGTATGGCATGGTACTGTTCATGCACCCCATCGCTACACTCCTTAATGACGTTGTTTGCTTTTGATTTCCTATGTGCTAGTCTAGAATTCTAAGGATGTTTTCGACTCTAGCGATTGAAGAATCTGTCATAATTGACACTCTTGCACCAAATTGTATGAAATAACTATTGATATCCACGTTTAGATTGGCTAGAGATACATGGCTTTTGTACGACAGGGTAGGTTGCTTTTAGGAAAGGTTATTAGGCTATAAACCACTTCTTCAGCCTTTGAGCTATTATTGAGGAGGCTAGGTAGATATCCCCATAGGTCTATTGCTGCTTTTTTTATTTCAGATGGACTTTGACATAGTACCTAGATGTTTTCTCTTTGAGAGGCTTAGAGACCTTGGTCTTCTTGATAGCATTGTTACAACCTATGTCACAGGGTTCGCTGAATTTGAACCTTGAGGTTCGAAATTTGGCGAACCCAAAAAAAAATTTCAAATTCGTTCAGGTTCGATGAACTTGATAGTTGAACCTCAAATTCGAACCTCAACGAATTCGAACCTGATAGTCGAACCTCAACGAATTCGAACTTGAAGGTGAACCTAAAGACGAACTTGAAGCCCAATTTTATAATTTTTATAATTTTTTTTTGGGGTTCGAGGTTAGATTTCGGGCGTTTTTTGTTAGTTGTTTTAAGGTTTATGAGAAAAACCATCGACAACACATGGTTTTCTCTTGTTCCGCTTCCCACCAATTAGTTTCCCGCAGTGGACACTGGTTTGGCTTTATTTACCATGGTTGTCGATAGATTTTCACAATCCCACTTCAGTGTAAGTGTACTCACTCTATTGTACTCAGTGTTGCTGCTGCATGTTGTATTCTCTGCAATTTCCTTAATTCAATTTCTAAACGCTGCTTGTCCCCGCCGCCTAGATCGTGAAGTTAATAGTGGTCCTGATTTGTGGCTCGTGGGTGCTCACTACTACTCATATAGTTGTATTGATTGATTTTGATTTTTTATTAGTTGTATTGATTGATTTTGATTTTTTATTATTATTATGTCATATATATATATATATATATATATATATATATATATATATATAGTCGAACTTAATGCCGAACCTCATACGAACCTCATCCAAAAATTCGAATTTGAATCGAACTTAATTGTTTCCTAACTCGATTTCGAACCCGAACCATGTGACATAGGTTACAACAATGATGAAGCTTTATGTGATAGTTGGTTGACACTACACATCATAGTTGTCCCAATTTCCAAGTACCATTGGGTAAAATGAGTGTGCTTCTTCCCCATCCTTTTTGATGTGAACATTGATGAACTTGAGCACTTAATCAAAGAAAACACACATATGGATGATGGTTGTCTCCTTCACTAGGTCCTTGATCCATTCCACTTGTTTGTTGATGATGTGGTTTCATCGACTTATTCTCCTAAGGGACTTCAAAGGAAGCTAATTGCCATAGCCTAGATTTGCAACTTCACGAATTGATGGATATTCAAAACAAAAATTACAATCTTTAACACTACTAAGGAGGCCTTCTTGAGACTCCATTTCATGTTTTGAGGGCAACAAGTTTATACCACTACTACTTAGATGTGGCTGTAGTTTAGCAACCCTACCTTCATTATCATGCCTATTGTTGAAGCTAGTGGTAGCTTCAAAGGGTCTTCTGCATAGGCTTGGTGTCTTAGCATGTGGATGATGATTTATTGCCTCTTTAGGTGCTTGCTTGGTGGAGTAAGTGATTTATGACTTCTTTCCTAAGTCTAACTTAGGAAAAGTACAATAATTAAAGTCAATTAATTATTGTTGACTATTAAGTCATTTTCTAAAGATGAATAGATTAATTATTTAAGTGACTTAGGAATATTCTCAACCTATGATATCTAAGAAGTTCTAGAAGGGAGATTAGGGTTAGGGATTTGGACTTAAAGAAGATTATAGGTGAAGCCTAGCGAAGAGGTGAAGGCACACAAAAACTCAAGTGAGAGCAAGTCATCATAAAGAGTGATTTTCGCTAGTGCGAGTGTCTCCGTAGATTGGACCCCAAAGGAGGAGAAGTACGGGTGAATCCAAGAGGACGAGTTGAGGAGATTGCAGGGCTGAGTTGCTGGAAGAAGGTAGATTTGATTTAAAGAAAGCCGAATTGTTGGGTAAAATCCTTGAGGCGTAGTGATAACACATAGGGAGTGGGAAGGAGGCAGGTTGATTTGCGAGCTAATTGATTAGGCCAAAATTCTCTAGTTGAATTCCTTGGGTTGTGTTAACACAAAATCTAGCAGGCATTAGAGAGAGAAACCCAACAAGACACGAGGTAGACAAAGTGCTAACAATGCGGTAGAGGCCTAGTGTCACCTCAACCAAAATCCCCTTTTCTTTATGGATTTTTAGCGATGGAAGGATTCCTGGTAAAGGAGGAATCACTTAAGATAGGTATCCTAAATGATAAGGTACATAGTGACCCTAGTATAGCTCATTCAAAGAGAGGCACAATAAAGGTACAAGGTTTCAAAGAAGCAAATCACTCTCTAAGAAAAGACCCATAAAAGAAGGCTCAAGACCTAGGGGTTTGAGGTTAGGAAAGGGTTGCTTATAATGAAACCCTCAAGAAATTCCTTTGAGTGGATGCCCGCCAAATTGATAGGTTGTGTACCCTAGACCTACCTCTTGATGTTCAAGTTCTCAAGTCACCAAAAACCCGCCTCCCTAAAATTTTCCTTCAAGCCCTAGATTTTTTCCCTAGCCCTAGAAGGACCAAATTTGAGCAGAGAAATTTATGGAGAAAATTTAAGGGTGATCACCAAGTGATAGGACTAGTGCCTTGTCCTATGGGGATATGGAGTCTAGGATGTTCAAGATAAGCCAAATTCCTTCTAAGGAGGTTGAAATTTGATGCCCTAACTATCAAAATTTCAACAATTACCCACTTAATCGAATAATGGGTTTTGATGGAGACTAACAAGAAGTACACCACTAGGAACATTCATTACATATTACAGTGACTAAGGGATACAACATTCATCTAGATATTCTTCAATAAAATCATCTTCAACGAATTAGGGCTCATAATTTCAACATAGAATCAATAGTTCCATGCATTAGACATTTAAAAAAAGATATTCAACTAAAAGATGCCACTTATAAGTTAACATGCAATATATCCTTCCATTAGACCAAGAGAGAGCTCCAATGAATATCAAAATCAACTTCCATACATCAAAATGCATCTAAGTATCTCCAAAACCACCCTCAACAAGCAAGTGTGAATTCTCTAAGAGGTCTGAAATTCACAATTTGGATGATGAGAGATGTCAAAGGAGATCTCTCTAATTTATGTGTTCAATGATCTCTAATTTTAGCCTATAAGCCCCTCAAATAATAAAATAATGGGCAAATACTAAGTGAGGTTACAAGCCAACCTAATAGCCAATGTAAAATCATAATAAATAACCCACAAGAGGGCCAAAATGTTGACGTCATGCATGTGTAGGCCTCTTGAGGGCATGCCTTGGGCTCCTTTAGTGCCAAAATGAGTATAGAGGGCTCTAAAAATCATGATTTAGGGGTTGGCCCCTAAATCTCATGCAAATCATCTTGTGGACCCCAATTTTGTGTTTGGGGCACAGAATGGGTCTCATGGGTCTCCAAGTGATAGAATAGCTTGGTTTTGCTCCAACATTGAGCGCTTTGAGGATGGTGCTAGCCCTTCCATGTCTCAAAGGGAAAGACAAACCTCATTTGGGCCTCAAATCAACTGCCAAACCATATGTACACTACTAAGCTGGTTCAGGCATGCTGGTCCAAGTGCATCATCTCATGAATAATGTGGGGCAAAGTGCAGACTGCTGGGGGTGCTGTAGGTGCCCACAAAATGGAATGATTCTTTGTAAGTAATAAGAGTCCCATGACTCTCAATGCTTCACCTGTAGGGTGTCATATTGCTCTTCTAGTGGACTTGGGCCCCAGTTAAGTTGCCCAACCCATGATGAACATTGAAAACCACTTGCTAATTGCTAGTTTTTGTAGCATCATAGGTGTTCTAGTCCCGAAACTTTGTTCAGAGGCTAAAACACAAGAGTTCTCCATAACCCATAAATTGTTTCTGGAAATTCCACCTAGAAGTGTCTCAATTAGATTATGAGCCTATTTTTGAATATTTCTTAAGTCTAAACTTAGGAAAAGGGGTTAATTAATCAATATTAATTGAGAAAGGTGTGAATCATCTAGAAACTCACACGGATTGATCCAAAAATGATGTCAACCATCAATTATGTTTTGATCTTGGCCGTTGGAGTCCCAACTGGAGATAAGAAGAGGTCGATGGGTAGATGGAGTATACACACTTGAGATCATTGGGGATCAATTTGAAAGGTCGAATCCCTTCGCTGCTGATCTGGCCAAGCTACCATCAATTATGGCGATGTTCTTGACATTGAAATCGCAGGAATCAGAGGGACGGAATATTTTTTGCAGGGGTTTGGGTGGCTGTAGCAAGTCGGGTGAGGAAAAGGGGCCGACGTAGACAGAATCGCCCAATTCTTAAGCTAGCTTCGGTGAAGGTTGGTTCCTTTAAAGTCAAGATTCACATTTATTGTACGAATCCAACCGAGTTTAATCCGTTGCTTGTTGTGGGAACCACCGAGATTTTCTTGGAGTCCAACAGTCCAGTATTTTTGTGCAATTGAGCAAGCATCATTGTGAATTGCTTGTGTTGTGTGATTTGCAGAAGTTGGAGTACGATTGCGGTGTAATTTCTTCATAATTAGCATGCCAACTCTCAAAGGGATCAAATAATTCCACTGATTTTAGCTCACTGTTGAAGTTCAGAAAGGGGCTGCATTCTCTCTATTTACTGCTGAGAAGAATGCATTACCAGATTGAAGCTAAGTTGAGGGACTTGCTTAGTTGGATCGAACCAGGACAAAAGTTACCAATGTTGTGTGCATGAACAACCTCCGAGACACACTTTCTGAGTGTGTTGAGAGTGGGGGAGTCAATATGGCCACTGGCACAAGCAGATAAGTTGTGGAAGCTGTAATATGGGTAAATGCAGAGACTTCTGGCTCATTCAAGACTATTCAACTTGCTCATACTTTCTAGGTTTTACTATGTATCATTTTTGACTTATACTTCTGTTATAATTATTAATAAAATGTTGAACATTGTGTCTTCATGCTTATGTAAACTATAGATTGATATTTAAAGAAGAAGGTGCATTTACATTGTGATCCGTATTGTCCATCTTTGTAAGTTGCTTGCTATTGTATTCTGTGGTTGGAAATCAACATTTGGGTGATGAAATTCTCTACAAACCACTGGTTGGAAAAGTATAATCTCCCATATACACCTACAATAGTGTGCAAAGGAACTGTTTGACAAAGGTTATCAGTGAGAATTTTATATCCCAAACCCAAAATTCGTTGAAATCTTGAAATTTGAAGGGAAGATAATTTTATTGTCAGCAAACTGTTTGTCAAAACACTTCACTGAGAAATACAAACTCAGAAAAACAGTAACCTTGTGTCATCATTGGGTTAAACTATGAAGGAACTCACAAAACTCCTAAATAAATTGAAAAGATTGAATGAAGCAAAAGTTGGTTTCATGGAACACCATGCACCCAAACAAAACAACAGACCCTTTTCTAGGAAAGTGGATAATATGCTCCAACAAAATCATCCGAGGGATTTACAAAAGGAGAAAGAAGTGGGGAATTGGATTTTCTTACTTTTGAATTATAGGCTGGAAGATCAGGAGATGACCTCACAGTGGAAGAGCTGAAATCCTATCTTTCCAAGGTGGGTCAATCTGATTGGAGTTTAAATTGGGCTCTTGAACTAGCTTATGCTTGCATTGGTTCAAGACAAATTCTTGGAGCATCAAGGAGAAGAAGCCAAGCTTATCATTGCATCCTGTTTTAGCAATATTTCGAGGATAGTAGCACCTTTTCCTCCCAATAACGATGACATCATGAAGAGGGTCTTTCAATTGATTGTAGAATGCTATTTAGGACTGCATGACACGTAGAGCTCAAACTTTGATAGAAGGCTCGCAATTCTAGACAACATGGCCAAAATAAGATCTTATGTAGTCATGTGTGATCTAGAACAAGATGATCTGATCTTTCAGATGTGGCAATTCTTCTTCACCAACATCAGAGTGCATCACCTTGAGGAGGTAAAAGCCAACATGCAAGATATCTTATCCATAGTTTTAAAACTCCGACTCCGACTCCGACTCGGCCGAGCAATGACTCCGACTCCGACTCCGAAACGGTAATGACTCGGCTGGCTCGTTTTCAATGACTCGGTCGTTGTAAAAAATACATTAAATATTTAGTTTTTTTATAAAAAAACATAATTTTGAAGATTTTAAACATAATTTTAAAGATTTTCATTCATGTTTCCAAGCACACAGCATTATAATATAGATGGAAGACAACATATGATCAAAGTAGGCTCATGAACCAATCCATTATATCAAAATGGTATCCAATGGCAATACATAGCCAACTGTCATACATTATCAAAGACTCAAAACAAAAAACACATAACCAAGGAGGCTAGAAATGGCCTCTACAAGACTACAACAAAAGTAAACTGTGACAGTGGCCAGAGTCGCCAGACTTCAGTACTAGTACTACTGGCTAGTAGCTACTGCCAGAGGAGCCAAGATCATGTCGATCAATCTCTGGATCATCATCATCATCAGAGTCAGAGCCCCCTGCCCATGGCTCCTCCTCATCATCATCATCTCCAACTGCAACTGTAGAAGTGGTACCACTAGCAGGCTGTGCAACTGCAGTAGATGCACGCTGAGATAGAGTAGCTATGCGGCTGCGCTTTTGTCGTGGCTCAGGCTGAGCAGAGGAAGCACCTACAACTGGAGTCCTTGGCACATATATTGGATAATTCATTAAGAGGTATGGGAAAAAATTATTGGATTTTCAAAAGATTTTTATTGGCAGGTCCAAGCAATTGTATATTTGCATTCACTGGATATCTCATGCCATACATAAGTCAAATGCATAGTTGGAATTGCTTAAACTAATGAGAATGTTGTAATCTGAGCACTTCACTTGAATTGAATGCATGTTTTGTTGTAACAAATCAATTCATATTACATTTATACGTATTGATTTGTTTGATGAAGTGGATCAAAACTAGAAGATGGAGACAAACATATTAAGAACATGAGCTTGATAGGCAATGTTGGGATGACCTAGAATATATGATGGCCTTCAATCAACCCGTTGCCTTTTGAATATTCAAGAAGAACGGTATTCTTCACAAGAGGTTCTGCTTCTCCTTTGCATATTGAAACCTATGTTTTGGATCCTTAGTGGTATGAAGATAGGATAGAGAAACAAAGGCCCAATCACACCCTGTTGTTGTTAGATGACACATGGATACAGGGCTGATAGGAAGTTCCTCTAATAATTTTGTAATGATATTATATTTATAAATATAATTGAGCCAAATCCTTGCGACTAGGATTTTAAGGCCCTGAATTCCATTAGATGCATTAAGAGTGCTAGAAATGACAAAGTCTGCTGCAAATTTGCAAGTTTCACATCTTCATGCTGATGGACATTCAACGACAATTTTTTTGTGTATGTTGGATGGATTGCAGTATCCTTGTTGGTATAATTAGTAATTACTGGCATATATATAAGGCTCATATGATATTTCAATTCTAAGAGCCCATGTTGAAGCATGTTCTTTCCAGTAGGGATGGTTGACTTTGACAAATTGCTAGGGAATCTCTCAAAAAATCTGCGTTGATTCTTCAATGGAGACATCACATGTAGGAATACCATTTCTTGTGACTTGGCCGAGTCATAACGGAAATGGTCCGTTTCGGCCGAGTCATCGCTGACTCGGCCGTCCGAACCGAACAAAACACCGTTTCATTGTGGAGGCCTCTGACCCGGATCAACCCGGCTGAGTCAATGTTGACTCGGCCGTTTTTTAAAACAATGGATTAGAGAGGGGATTCGGCAGAAAGAATGGGCTTGGATTATACTCTTGTTCCCTTGTCCCAACTTGGTCGTTAATCTTCTATCCTAGACCCGTGGGATCGCCTCTATTGGCTATAACCTTTAGGAGTGGCACTACACAAGAAACCCCGCTTTTGTTTGCACGGTTTGTTTTCCCGATACCACATATATCACTCCCCTCGGTGCATTATAACCCCTTTTTACACTTTTCCCATTCAAGTCCACATTTCTCCATTAGCCCCACAAGGTGCTAGCCTCCCCCTCTCCTTGTCCACACTTTGGGTCGGACATGGAACGATGTCCCGAAGGTTGATGCAGCTAAAAAGAATGTTAAAAGTATATATTGGCTACTTATAACAGGAAATGTACCACAAACTGCAAAAGATTTCTGCGACATAAAATTTAGCACGTGGGCAAAAGCTAGACATGAACTCTACCCCCTATCATTATGGCCATCACCTTGTTTCCTAGGGACCCCATTTGTGCCCCCTGCATCATTAAGGAACCCATGATTGTCCCAACCCTTAGTGGGCAATGAACATCCCAACCTTAAGGGGATATTCACTTCTTTATCATACACAAAGTGGTCTCTTCCCAGGGAGCTCTGAGCAGTTAATAGAAAGTAAAACCAATAAAAGGCAAAAGGCATATGAATAAGGGTGGAAAAACAAAGGTCAGGGTAGCTCATATACCATGATTTCTCCCTCCTGTTAGCACTTGAGATTTCACCTCAAGCTGAGAAAGGCAAACCTTCAAGGCAACATCAAACCATTTCACCTCGTAGCTAGCTCTACGGGGTATGAGAAGGCTCTCTCCGGTCAATCTCGTTAAATTTTCAATGGGAAGAGATGACCAATCAGGTAACACAATATTAGGGCTAGTAAACTGATTTGAAAGTTGGATTTGGGGGGTTTTTTGGGTTTTTTTGGGCGGCAAGTTGAGGATCTGCAATTTAGGGTGCGGGATTGGAGCTCAGTTTTTGCAAAGGTGGCTTCTTGGGGCAAGGTAGGAGTTTGTGCTGATGCTTTTAGCGGAGATGGATGATCAAGGAGGAAAGAGGAGAAGCTAAAGAGGGCAAACAATGACTTTGAATCTTCTTTAGACAGTGGAAAACATAAACATTAAACAAATTTGAAAGCTGAGCATGACATGCATGAATTCAAACTTTATCACTTCATTTGTTTAATAAGCTGCAGTAAAAAAAGATATGGAACACATAAACACATTTACAATTACAATAAGAGAACACACCATCAACACAAGAGTCCACAAGAATCCAAATGATGTCTGCAAAACCCTGGTCTTCCTTTTCCTCAAATTGCAGAGATACAAGTAAAATATACAATAGGAGCTTCTCCCTCAAGAGTCCAACCATGAAAATGAGTAAGAGAAGGCATAATATAGAAGATCTAACTCC
>APFE030030486.1:23072-80241 GCA_000404065.3 Pinus taeda | reverse complement strand
AGCATAGATTGCAATGTCAAAAAATGTGTAGCAAATCTAGTGATGGCAGGCCTAATAATATCCTTGCCCCCAGTGTGTTTCCTCATGAGGCTCAAAATCAATGTATGATTGTAGATAAATTTTGTTATGCTTTAGGCATGATCTATGGTGTTTTTGACCCAATCTAATTTTCCAATATCCTCAAGCATGAGGTCTATGCAATGTGCAGCGCATGGGGTCCAAAAGATGGTCTTCTGTTTTTCCTCTAACAGTTTACCAGCAAGAACATAGTTAGAGGCATTATCTGTAATGATTTGAACAACATTAGCCACCTCCACCTCCTCAACAACCTGATCCAATAGCTGAAACAACAAGTGGCCATCTTTTACCTTATCAGATGCATCAACTAATTTTAAGAACATGGTTCCTTGTGGGCAGAATACAAGAAAGTTTATGATGGTACGGTTTCTTTGATCAGTCCATCCATCTGACATGATTGTACACCCTGTTCTCGCCCATGAGTTCTTGAACTCTTGCAAATATTCATTAATGGATTGAATTTCTTTTTGCAAACGAAACCCCCTTAGCTCATGCATAGTAGGGCCTTTGAAACCTTTTCCAGCAGCATGTATGGCATGAAACATAGGCTCATAATATGGTGAACGAGCAACATTAAAGGGGATATCAGCATCATACCACCATCTAGCTATGTACTCACAAGCAGTCTCCCTCAATTCTTTCTTCCAATGGTCATCTAAAGTGGGCTGCATTTGAGGTTTAGAAAATTCAGGACCATGTGCATCTGATGGAGAGGAGGCCGGAGTGAAATAACTTTTGATAGTCACATCACCCTTTTTCATTCTACCCTTTCCCTTATCTTGAATAGAACCAATAGAGGGAGGAACATATCGGAAAGGATTGGATGCATTGGTTTGAGGGATAGAGGAAGAACCCTCAAAATCATAATGGGGGTTGGCAGCCATCATTTTTTGTATATCCCTCTTCCTCCCAATTTCAGCCTGTATGTCTTTTTGCCTAGCCTTATCTTCTTTAAATTTCTCAAAGCTGGCCAACAATTGCTTCCTAATCTCCCCAATTTTTGGTGAGGTACATGGGGTAATTTGGCCTCTAATCCCTGCCAAGTGTTGTTTCAGCCTATTAATGCCCCCAGGACCTTCCTTAATTTTCCTATGGCAAAATTTGCATTGCATTTGACTATCAACCATTTCAACATATGCCAAAGCAGGATCTCTTGCTCTAGGTGCCATTTTTTGACTAGGAAAAAGCAAACAATCTGAAAATGAAAAAAAAAAAAACCTTGATTCAATGTTCATTTATTTGACAAAAAACACTCTCTAAGTTTTCTAGATATGCACCTAAAATTTACTAAGCAAAAACAGATTTATAGGGGTGAAAAAAAATACCTCCAGGCACAAACTGCCTCGTCAAGCTTGCTCCAAGAATCAGCTCCTCAATGCTGCTCCAAATGGATGCCCAAGAAGCTCCTCACTCCAGCTACAATGCTCCTCCAAGACTCCTCACTGCTGCTCCAAAACAAGCTCAAGAACTGCTCACTAACTCTCAAAGAAGACTCTCACTCAAATGCATAAGATTGCTGTGAGAGAATGAGAGCACTTGGGTGAGTTAAATAGGGTTTGGGAGGGGGATATGGACCCCAAACTACAATTAGCAATATCACATAACTGTTTGAACTCCAAAATAACCATAAAACGAAATCAAAATCCCAAAAAAATCAGTTAAATGCTTGCGTTAGCGTCCGGGTTCCGTGCCTAATCAACTCGGCCGTTTCATATCGGACTCGGTCCGTTTCGGCCGAGTCAGCAATGACTCGACCGAGTCATTCAATGACTCGGCCGAGTCATTGCTGACTCGGCCTTCCGAACAGGGTAATGCACCGTTTTCATGTGGAGGCTATCGAAACGGACCAACTCGGCCAAGTCAATGTTGACTTGGCCGTTTCTTAAAACAATGATCTTATCTTCATTATTAGTTGAAGGTGACATCATTTGCAAGCAATTGTAGACCCAATGCTAGCCATTTGGAGGAAGACACAAGTTGTCTCACCAACTGCCTATGAGCTAGCCAAAAGGTTGGTTGAGCAAAACGTGAGGTTCTTCAAAAGGCAGTTGATCCATGAGGAGTTGCAGAGGATTTGTGGTGACCAGCCATGCAACATGAATGAGCTGAGGAGAAGAGGTCTTTGCTTCATCTGCAAGGAACCTTGGGGACATGATCACTTGTGCATGAGTGACATTAAGGAGATGAAAGGGGTAGGTGAAGAGGAGATTCCTTTTGACTTTCAGGATGAGTGTTCTTGTTTTATAGTTGAGTGCATGGGTTCTTATGAGGACAACTCTGAGGAGCATGAGCAGTCATGGGGAGTGGTCGACAACAATTCAGAGATACAACCGTGCTTTGTAGAGGAGATTGATGAGCAGCAGCTTGTTCCCATTGAGCATGAGCAACACATAGTGGAGCACAATATGCATACTGGGCCACCTTTGGAGAGTCAACTAGTGGCTCATGATAGAGGAGGATGAGCAAACATCCTAGGGGCCAGTCACTGATGAGGAGCAGGCAAATGGACAGACAACCACTAGGGAGGTAGTATTTGCAGACATTGTTCATTAGGAGACCTTGGAACCTGACAGGACAGTTTTGAAGGTGACAAGTGGACCAATGGAGAATGGAGTTTCTGGTCAGATGAGGGAGGCTCTTTGGGAGATAGTGGTGCATCCATATTTGGGTCTACCCACTGTTGAGGTGTAGGTAGATGCATTGGCAGCTAGCAAAGCTGCAGTATTTCCAAGTAGCAGTCCTCTCCAGGAGTACATAGATAGGGCGTGCAACACGAGTTGCCCACTTATAGGGAGAGAGGCAGGGATTCCTAGGTATATGTGGTTGATTGGTTGGGTAGAGCTACATGAGTTGAGCATGGTGCAACACAGTCGAGTCATGCCATATACAGTTGCACATGCATCTAATCATGCCCACGGTATGGAATGGCGGGAGATCATGAGTTTGTACACAGTTGATGGGGCAACATTCATAACCAGAGCTATAGCACAACAAGAACCATGGAGCATTGTTGTTGGTTCCTAGTGGCATTGGGATCTAGGAGGATTTGTTGATGACAGGTCTAGTTAGAGATTGGTTTGGGATCTGGGCATTGAGCTGTCCGTTCATGGTGGGTTGACATAGAGGCATAGCATCACCCAATGGTTTGTATGGGATTTGGGCATTGGGTCTCAGTTGCATTGGGCCACTAGATTGGTCCACAGGCTTGGATTCCTTGAGGGCAAGCAATCTTGGGGTGGGAGGATTTGTGATGTTCCTTATGGATGGACTTTCAGGGTTGGAGGTAGACAGGGCACAGGTGCAGGTTTACTTCAGCAGAGAACCCGGGCGATTTTGGAGATGTTTCATGGGGTTTTGAGGAGTTTCTATGGGATCTGAATCCTGATGACATTCGCTTGGCATAGTCCATCATCTACACAACTTGCCTTACGTTCCGTTGCATTCCGACAACTTTCAAGAAACATGGTTATTATTGGGCCTAATGCAATTAATTATGCTTAAGGTAGCATTCCGAGAGGAATACTTGACGAAACCCCTTAGTGTAATAGCATGTTGGAACCAAAACGAGAAGATCTACTTGATGGTATGGTTAGAAGTGATTTTTAGTGACTTAGGGTGGGATGGTGGTCAATTCACCATTTTCCCACATAAAAAATAATATTTTAATAGAAATAAAAAGAAGGAAATGTGTTTAATGATTAAATTGATAATAAAATAGGAGGTTTTGGAGGGGTCCATTAGATTTATAAAAGAAGAGGAGGAGAACATTGGGGGCATCTTGGATTGTTGATATTTTCTATTGATGAGGTTTGGAGAACCTAGTTCCCAACTTCTCTAGCCCCTGGACGGAAACCCTCGGGTATGTTGTTGAGTGTTGGATGAAAACCCAACTCTCCTTGAGAAGACTTCATCCAGGAGTTTCATAGAACTTCAGGGATATTACAATGAGGATCATTTAGGTCCTCAATTGGTGCTTCATTGTCTTTCAGTTGATTTAGTGGCAGCTGTTGTTGGAGGGAGAGTGATGCCGTTGTGGAGTTTTGAGAGATCAAGATCAACATAGTAACAAAATATTTGGAGATCCACACAACTATCATCTTTTCTATTTTGTCTCAGATATTTCCAGTTGTACTCTGCATGCTGTATTATAATAAATGACGCTGAGTCATTCCTTGTGCTGCATTTTCTGATGTTATTGGAGTTTCTGGGTTTACTTATGCAAATTGTCAATTTATTTGCTGTGCTTGTATAACTTCTGGGTTCCTATTTACTGGTGCATTTTGGTGTAATTTCGTGAATTTTTGGCGAAAATGCTGCCACAAATTTTATAAATAAAATTCTTAGAAGAATATCCCAAAATTCCCAAAAGGATTATTACATCCACAAAGCATGGAAGTGGTTTTTACCCAGAAAGTTACTACTATTCGGCTGGTTGGTGCATGTTGATTTGGGGTAGCATCAGATGTGTTCTAGCCACAAAATTTGGTGGAGAGGTTGGGGCACATGAGATCTCCAATACCTAGAGAGGGTTTGGGCAGATTCTAAACAATTCAAGAGATATTAAAATAATTTTTAATGGAGTCCCTAAGTCTAAACTTAGGGAAAATAAAATATTAATGGGAATTAATATGAAACTTTGTTAGAATGGTCCAAAAGACTTGGATCAAGCCAGATCTAATCTTAGCCGTTGAATAGGGACTTCATCTCGGTCGTTGATATGTCAATAGGAAAAGTATAAGAGGAGGCTTGAGGGTCACTTGGAGAATACACCAGAGTGATCAATCATTCTATTCTCTAGAGCGGGGTTTGCTAAGAGATAGAATTAGTGATAGGGAGTTGCAGCTGAGGGGCATTAAGTACAGAGAGGCAGAGATAGTGCTGGGAGAGCTATGCAGTAGTTGGGGAGAGTGATGCAGAGCCAACCAGGCGCTGTGCAGAGCCTCAGAGAGGCCAGCATTGCTGACACAGAGGGCTAGAGGGTTGACACAGAGCCTCCTAAGGCTGACACAGACCCATCCAGGGTGACGCAGGGCTAGCGCTGGGCAAAGAGGGGCTGACGCAGTCCAAAGAGAGGCTGACGTTGGGGTTTCTGGGGTAGATTGGCGCTGAGAAGCTGCCAGAAGGATTATCCAGGGTTTCAACCAGGAGATTTGTCTCAAACTGAGAGGTATTATTGCCAAGGAAATTCTTTGGTGGGTAGGCTAGTTTCGGCACCCAGATTGTACTCTGATATTGCTTAATAAGAAAACCCTCAGATAGTTGTACTGGTTTTCCCTCATTGGGTTTTTCCGGGGACATGGTCCAAAAATAATGGTGTCATATGGTGTGATTGTTTTTCTTTTAGTTGTTGATCTGTAATATGTTGAGCGTGCACTAGTGTTTATTTCCAGTATTTACATTGTAAATAACTTGTTAAGTAACATAACAAGTAGGTAGGAATAAATTAGATAAAGTGCATGGAGGATTTCTAGCTAAGTTGACTTAGAAACTTCAACAGTGCGCAGAAACAAAATCCTCATGTGGGATAATTTATGCAAATGAGGCTTTAATGGACCTGGAAGATGCGGTCTATGCCAAGGGGATTTCGAAAATGCCCTTCACATATTTATCAAGTGTCCAATTGTAGTGGGTATATGGATTTTTGTATTACAGGAACTCAAAATCAATGCGCGGTGGTGCTTTACCTCAATTGATGAATGCTTCAAATATTGGTTTGACTTGGAGTTGGAGGTATGCAAACTTCCTCTTTTATTATTTGTGGAATATGGAAGGGACGAAACACTGTTATTTTTGATGATGGCAGATTCAGTATTTGGATGCACAAGCATCAGAATTTGTGCACATTACTTGGAATATAAAAGAAGAGTTAGAAACGAGGTCAACAGAGTTTTGAGGAATATGGACCCAATGACTCCTTTCTCCACAAGACATTTTGATGGGGTGGCCTAGAATCAAATCTGTGGTTTCGGAGCTAGAATTGCCATTGATGAAGGACACAGTTATTGTTTCAGCTGGTACGGTGGACAAGGAACAAACAGTAGAGCAGAAATCTTGGCTTTATGGGAACTCTTTACTCTGCAAAGCTTTTAACACTGGAGGCGATTCATATATTTGGGGATTCCCAAGCGACAATTGACTGGATCGAGGGAACTTCTTTCGTCCCCCCTCTCATGTTCAACTGGATGCAGCGGATCCTTATGCTGAAGAATGCTTTCCGCAGGATTACTTTCAATCACCTTCATATGGAGTTCACCTCGACATCTTATCCAAGGAAGCTTTGACAATGCAACAGGGGCAAATCAAATTCTCAGTCTTTAAGCAGGGCATACACATAAGATCAGGATTTATAAACTGGAGCTGAGTTTTTGTTCCTCATTTGGACTTTCTGCTCTTCACATTGTGGGACATTACTTTTCTTTTTTTGGACATAACCCGTGATCTCTTTTAGGGTTTTTTATATTCTTTTGTATGCTTAAAACAACATAAAATTCCCTACAGGCAGCTGGTTCTATGTTTATTTTGGCGTGCAAACTATATACATCAGTGCTAAACAGAACATAATTCCTGCCTTTATTTATAATTTTTGCTGAGGGAGGCTGTGTCCTCACTGTGCCCCGCTTCTAAGGAAATCAGACAATCTGGCTTATAGCTTTTTTTGATTATCAGACTGCATGTAAACATGTTTATATCTAATAGAACATGTTTGATTTTTTCTTTCTGAAAAAAGGTTAGTTCAAGAAGATTAAGTGAATGCAAATCTATGATTCAACCAAGGGCATAGGTGAATCGTTATACGATTATCTCATCTTAGATAAATCACATTGTATTTTGTGATTTTGGAATAATTCTCAGTTAATATGAATTTTCAATTCTATATGGCATAGATAATGAGATAATTTTGTAGGAACTTTGCTTGATGTTGTATTTATGTTTTAAACTTTGATATATTACAAATGAAAATTTCCTGCCGCCAGTTAAGAATATCTTTTGCATTATGTTATCCTTTTGATCATCCTTGATTGTCATGAACAGGCCACCTATAAATACTTCTTCCAAAATATTATTTTAACTTTGCAGGCACTGGGATATGTAACATCCCAATATGTTATTATTTTTTCCGTACACATTTCCAAACTACTCAATCTACATTCAAATTATAAACTCAATATTTAACTATGACAATTATTCTTCTTGTCTTTTTTACTATGTGATATTGCATATGCTTTTAATTGGAAGATGAAATGAATTGTGTAGAGAATAAACGGAAATAGGAAATCGTCTAGAGTTAAGGCTGTTTTACTTTGGCTGTTTTGATTCAATGTAAATTATAATCCACAGAATATCTTAAAATGAAGGAGAAGAAGATTTCTTAGTGTGCAAGGTGCTTTATGAAATGGATAGCCTCTGCATATTTCAGCTGAACTTAATTGATTTCATTTTAAAGTTTAAACAGTATTCTTTATCAAAGCCTTGTGTGAAACAATATAAATTCACCGTAAAATTTCTCTTAAATTTTGTAGCAGTATGAAATGGCTCCTAGTCAATGAAATTAGTAAAAATCAATGTTTAATAGCACACCTATGTGGAGTGCCTAGAGAATATGTGATATTGGAATAAAATTTAGCTCTCTATTAAATTCAAATAAATGTATAAGAGGTTGGTAATATCTCTCATTGTTCCTAGCCCTTGAGGGTTAGCTTGACTGGTTGAGCCATCTGCCCATGGTATGTTGCCTATGGGGAGGCCATAGTTCAGGTTCAAATCTGGGCAAGTTGCTGGGGTTACCATCTGTAATTGTGGTCAATGGTTGAGCCACGCTCCATCTGGATATTTAGGTCCAAAGGGGGATCCTACTGTTGACTTTTCTAAGTCTATCCGTTAGAAAATTTATTTACATTCTGCTGGTTTATTTCTTCTACTTGTTTAAATTTGAACAAGTTATTTAATACATTTAAATATCAAAATAAACACAATACAGTCACAACACCTACAGATCATCAACTAAAAGAAAACATGCACACAAGTGACATTGTTATTTTTGGACAAATGTCTTCGGAAAAACCCAATGCGAGAAAATCAGTGCAGCTATTCAGAGGGTTAAATTATTATGCAGTGTATCTGAGTACAACTGAGTACCTAATCGGCTCACCCGACAAAGAAAAATACACAGCAGCAATACCTCTATATTCGAAAATAGGAATTTAGAAAACTTGTCCCACGAAACCCTCTTCGGCACAATTGAAGCTCAACGCTGGCCCTTCTAGCCTCTGCGTCAGCCTCCTGCTGACTTGCGTCAGCCCCAAGACCCTTTGTGTCAGCCCTCTGAGGCACTGCGCAGCCTCTAGGAGCGTTTGCGTCACCCCCTCTGCCCTCCATGTGGATGATGCAGTCTCTCTAGGCTCTACGCTGCCTCTGTTGGGCTCTGCATAGCCTGGACTGATTGCTGCTCTCGCTCTCTTTGCTTCTGTGCTGGTCTCCCAGTATTGTCCCTACCTCTCTGCCTTGTACTCATTGCCCCTCGCTGCTGATTACTGATTCAACTTTGCTTAGCAACCCCGCTCTAACAAAATGAATGACTGATCACTCTGGTGTGTTCTCCAACTGACCCTCAAGCCTCTTCTTATACTTTTCTTGTTGGTCCATCAACGACCAAGATTAAATCTCTAATCAACGACTAAGATTAGATTTGGCTTGATCCATGACTTTTGGAACCCTCTAACCCATTTTTATATTAATACCCATTAATATTTTATTTTTCCTATGTTTAGACTTAGGAACTCCATTAAAAATATTAATTATTTTAATATCTCAAACTGGTTAGATCTGCCCAAACATTTCTGGGTCTTGGCGATCTCATGTGCTTTAGCTCTCCACCCACTTTTCATGGCTAGAGCACATCCAATGCTACCCCAAATCAACACTCCCTCTTAGTGAGCACTGTGCTCTAGTAATACTCCATACTAAGCATTACCCTGATCATCTGGCATCGGTCCTCATCTTGATGCTTGGCCTCACTACCCAACATCCTTTGCACTGCTACATCCTACACTGCTGCCCATGTCCCTACCATTGCCACTGTTGCATTCGTACGACAACTCCCTCTGCATCCGTGCTGTTGTTGGTCCATCCTCCCAGCACTGCATTTGCACTGCATCCCCTCTCATCATGCTACATACTGCTACTACACTGCAACTCAGTTACTGAGAAGTAAGTAACTGATCCACCCAACTTCTGACATCCCTATCAGTTTAGAAACACTCCTGATGCTGAAGCTCCCTTTGTCGCTAACAAGTGCTCTTTCTACTGACCTCTACGCTGCTGCAACAACTCCTTGCATCTCGCATCGTTGCACACCTCTCTGTGCGATCTCGCACTGTTGCAGCTTGCTAGCCTCGCGCTGCCCCGAGACTCTTGCACTTTAGTACTCTCTGTCGCTTCATCCGCACCCGTCTCTACCGACATCCACCAATGTTGCTACTCCTCTTCGGGGCTCCCGTAGCAAGGTATAATCCAAGAGGTTGGGTACCTTAAGGATCTTGCCCCTCATCGCCTATAGTCCTCTTGACTACAGCTCGATGTCTCCCCACTTATTCTTAAGTGGCACATGAGCACTTATAGCACAATTGTCATCCTCCTTGACTTCTTTCTCCGCCTTTGATGGCGCTGCCTTCGAGTCAGAAGCCTCTCCCTTACTCTTCTTCCTTGGATACTGGTTTGCAAAGTGACCTAGTTCCCCAAAATGGAAGCACTTGACCTTGGAGAGGTCCTTCTTCTTCCTCTTCTCCTGCTTCCCTGCAGATGCTAGAGCCGCATCCTCTTCTCCCTCCTTCTTGATCATGACCCCTTTACTGCTACTCTCTGCCTTTGTCAACCATCTAATCTCCTCTTGACGTAGAGCCGCCCACAGTTCTTCCTAATATGGAAGACTCGTCTTGCCGAGTATGCTCTGGACAAATACCTCCCAATCCTTAGAGACTGTGTTAAGTGCGGTCCTCACCATCAATTCCTCATCCGGCGTGGCCCCTATGGAAGTTGGCTAGTCACGGATCTCCTTCAACCGACTGAGGAAGACATGTATTTGCTCTCCCTTCTGCATCTAGTATGCCCTTTGCTGATTCTCCGGGAGCATCTTCCTTTGCACGGAAGTATGCTGGTACAATGTCTTCAAAGTGTCCCACATCTCCTTTGTTGTTTCCTTCTCGGCAATATGTGGTACCACCACTGTTTTAAAATTCGGCCGAATCAAATCCGAAACGGCTGAGTTGATCCGAGTCATTGAAGAATTTTATGACCTGGCAAAAAAACCAGTTCAGGAGGCCGAGTCATCACTGACTCGGCTGAGTCAGTCATAACTCGGTCAACTCGGCCATTTCCACATCTACTCGGCCGAGTCATTAAATCCGGCTAGTCACCCAAAAAAAAACGATTTTTCTAAATTTTTTGTAACTTTTTAACATTTTGCTGATTGTTGGGGACTCCAAGGTGTTTTCTAAATTGGTTAAGTGCTATCTGGGGTCCGTTCCCCTCTCCTAGTATTGATATGCTATTCAAAGTTCATGGTAATGTTAAATTCTTAAAGTAAAAGTGACATTCTCCTTAATCTTCATTTTCATCCTTTTACTTAAATTTTTAACATTACCATGAAATGACTCAGAATGTTTGAGAGTGGTTTCGGCTCATTAGATTTCATATGGAGAAAGTAGAATTTTAGATTTCATTCAAAATCCAGCAGACTTATCAGTTTTTCAGGATTTCAGGATTGCAATGTTTCCATTGAATTTTGTCATGTATTAGGGTATGGAACTCGTACTTAATCAAGAGCACCAATCCCTCTATGTACCTTAATGTTAGTGACATTGGCTGTCGAACTCCTTCGGGATTCGCTCCCAAACCAGGAACTTCTACAAATGTCGCTTCCGCTCTCGTTTTCACTCTCGCTCCCCACTTTCACTCCCGCTCCTAAGTAACACTGAGCCAGATGATGTTGGCAACTCTAGTAGTAGCCAGTAGTACTAGTCACAGACTTTTGTTGTAGAGGCCATTTATAGCCTCCTTGGTTATGTGTTTTTGTTTTGATCTCTATATCATCATCGTGTATGTATTGGATAGTGCACTGGGCCATTTTGATATAATGGATATATTCATGAGCCTACTTTGATCATATGTTGTCTTCTATCTATATTCTAATGTTGTGTGTTTGGAAACATGAATGAAAATCTTTAAAATTATGTTTTTTATAAAAAATAAATATTTAATGTATTTTTTACAATGACCCAGTCATTGAAATTGAATCGGCCGAGTCGATATTGAGTCGGATTCGGAGTTGGAGTCGACCCTTGGCTGAGTCGGAGTCAGAGTCGGAGTTTTAAAACATTGGGTACCACATGATCCTTTACCCCATCAAGGATGATGCACTTTGCCTTAGCCATTGCCTCCTCGTACCTATCATTTGCTTTCGGGTCAACTAGGATAGCTATCATTCTCAAGGCGAAGCCCTTGATGCGATGTCTGTCTAGAATGGACAAGATCTTGGCCTTCCAGACCACAAAGTTGGATGCTCCGTCCAGCCTATCCTGATTTCTCAGCCCATTCACGACCATCTCTGCTTTTCTCTGTCGACTCCTCTGAGTCTCTCTACTTCTTGTCTGAAATTTCTCTTCTGGACTCCCTTTGAGTCTCGATTTCCCTCCTGGAAATCCTTCTTGCCAACATCAAGTTGGCCCACTCCGATCATCTGTGCAACTGCAACACTGATCCAGATTCCTTGGCTAGAAATCCACCTCGACAACAACTCCTTCTACCTTGGTCTTGCCCTGTTAGGTACTGTTCTAACCACAGTACCCCATCAGCGTCACTCCGCAAACTGCCCACAGCCTCCTATGCCCAAGCAACTGAAGGATTTAGCCTCTTGGCTCTGCACAATCCCTACACTGGCAAAACAACTCCCTCATCCAACTACATTAGCCCACATGGCCTCTGTGTGAGCTTGTTTCTACCCTCCTCAGCCTCTGCGCTGACTCTCTCTGGCCCAGACTGATGATGTAGTCCCTTTGCGTCACTCCTTTCTCTGTCGCTTTCTGCAAGGATCAACTCTGTCACTCGGGACAGCTGAATCTACTGCAAATGCTCTATTAAGTTGATGCCTTCAGTTTTCCTGTTATTAGCAACCACGCTCTGATATTATGTTGAATTTTCTAAGTCTATCCGTTAGAAATTAATCTGTATTCTGTTGGTTTATTTCTTCTACTTGTTTAAATTCGAACAAGTTATTTAATACATTTAAATATCGAAATAAACACAATACATTCACAACATCTACAGATCATCAACTGAAAGAAAACAAGCACACAAGTGACACCATTATTTTTGGACAAATGTCCCCAGAAAAACCCAATGCGGGAAAACCGTTGCAGCTATTCAGAGGGTTATTATTATGCTGTTTATTTGAGTACAACTGGGTGCTTAACTGGCTCACCCGACAGAGAAAAATACACAGCAGCAACACCTCTCTATTCAGAAAATCTGTCCCACGAAACCCTCTCCGACACAATTGAAGCTCAGTGTTGACCCTTCTGGCCTTTGCGTTAGCCTCCTGCTGACCAGTGTCAGCCCTCTGAGGCACTGTGTAGCCTCTGCGTCACTCCCTCTGCCCTCTGTGTGGATGACGCAATCTCTCTGGGCTCTGCGTAGCCTGGACTAGCTGCTGCTCTTGCTCTCTCTGCTTCTATGCTAGTCTCCCAGTATTTGTCCCTGTCTCTTTGCCTCGTATTCACTGCCCCTCGCTGTTGATCATTGGTTCAACTTTGCTTAGCAACTCCATTCTAGCAAAAGGAATCACTGATCACTTTGGTGTGTTCTCCAACTGACCCTCAAGCCTCTTCTTATAGTTTTGTCGTTGGTCCATCAACGATCAAGATTAAATCTCTAATCAATGACTAAGATTAGATTTGGCTTGATCCATGACTTTTGGAACCTTCTAACCCAATTTTATATTAGTACCCATTAATATTTTATTTTTCCCAAGTTTAGACTTAGGAACTCCATTAAAGATATTAATTATTTTAATATCTCCCAAACTAGTTAGATTCTGCCCAAACCATTTCTGGGTCTTGGAGATCTCATGTGCTTTAGCCTCTCCACCAATTTTCATGGCTAGAGCATATCTGATGCTACCCCAAAGCAACACCTACAAGGTTTTCCTTGGAAAAATGATCTTTGTTCCAATTCTAATTTATCCTAGAATATACAAGTCAAATATTGTATGGCTCTTTTGAATGAACGTGATGTCACGCTTCAATATGAGCTGATTAAAATATTATAGCACCCATGCTAGTCATTGTGGTTATTTATGGTAACGTTTTACATTGCTTCACGATGGGCATTTTAACAAATACATAGAACACTTTGGGGATGTTTTTAAATTCTTGTTGAGATAAGATATTTTAAATGTTTCCTTAAACATTGTTTATTCATGCTTCAATATGAGCTGATTAAAATATTATAGCACCCATGCTAGTCATTGTGATTATTTATGGTAATGTTTTACATTGCTTCATGATGGGGATTTTACCAAATACATAGAACACTTTGGGGATGTCTTTAAATTCTTGTTGAGATAAGATATTTTAAATGTTTCCTTAAACATTGTTTATTTATTCTTTGTTTGCAGGGTGTTAAAAGTGATGTTCGAACAAGTTCTGGGATGTTCTTAAATTACGAGGAGAAAAAGTATCCAATGATTCAGGTAGTCTCCTATAATACTTTTTCAGTCAACCAGTTGTTTGGTTTATATTTCTGGGAACCAAGCAAAAGTCGTCTTCTTTTCTTCAGCTTTTGTTTTGAATAAATTAGTGACCCATTTTGTTTATCTTATTATATTGGTTGTTTCCTACTATATTTTCATTCTATGTTTAGCCTACACTAGGAGACTTAGATTTCTACTCATTTTTTTGAAAAACATGCATGTTATATTCCAAGTAAAAATATAATGATTACATCAGAAAAATCATTAATTGACCAGGTGGTAGTCAAATTGGATCCCTTTCCTAACATAGGAGAGCAAATATAGCTTGTCCGATTTAGCACCAAACTTAGGAGGATCTACATGCTATGGATGTCAATTCTAGCTGTCATTTCTGCAGCAACAGCAACTTTAAACGCAGTCAACTCTCTGAGGAAAAGGCAGACAGATTCGTCTTTAACAGTTGCCTATCGAACTAATTGGGATCACTTCCAAGAAAGGTGATCATTATTTGTCATATACCACTACATATCTCCCTGCCATGCTGTCTGAACAGACATGTTTCTAAAAAGATTGGTCTTTTCCATCTGATATGCCTGTTACTACTTGGGTTGCCAAGGTCCTTGCAACCTGCTAAAACGACACACATAGGACAAGTGCCCATTGTCACTGTCACAACACAAAGAAAAAGATACGCGACAGATTAAGATAAATTGTTGAATGCATTATTATTCACAAAGATATAGATTTATGCAATGTCTAGTGACCCTTGGTTTTCATATTCCAAGTGGTCTCTTGGATTCCATTGACCTTCACATTCCACATCATAACTCTTAGCGGATTAGGTGTCCAACATTCCCACCCTTAATCTAAAGGGATATATATGTTGATTTGGGGTAGCATCGGATGTTCTTTAGCCACGAAAATTGGTGGAGAGGCTGAAGTACATGAGATCTCCAAATTTTAAATAGTTTGGGAGATATTAAAATAATTAATATTTTTAATGGGGTCTCTAAATTTAAACTGAGGGAAAATAAAATATTAATGTGAATTAATATAAAACTGTGTTAGAAAGGTCCAAAAGTCATTGATCAAACCAAAGTTAATTTTAGCCATTGATTAGAGACTTAATCTCAGCCTTTGATTTGTCAACGAGAAAAGTATAAGAGGAGGCTTGAGGGTCACTTGGAGGACACACTAAGGAAGACTAGCTAGTTTAATTTCTGGAGCGAGGTTAGCTGAGAAATTCAAACTAGTGGTCTGATGAGCAGTCAAGAGGTAGAAAATACGGAACAAAGAGAGGGGATCAGCCACTGGAGATCAGCGCTGAGGCAGGAGAGGCAGACGCAGGGCATTTTAGGTAGACACAGAGGCAACAGGAGACTGCACAATCACTAGAGGGCCTACGTGGGTGATGCAGAGAGGCCCAACGCTGATGCAGTCAAACAGGGGCTGATGCAGAGTGTCTGGGAGCCACGCAGAGGTCAACCAAGCTGATGTTGGGACTAGGAGAAGTGCTGGAAATTTTTTCTCTCTGTGGGTAAGCCAGTTTAGCACCTTGTTGTACTGAAGAATTGCTGAATAATAAAATCCTCCCTTGCTGCACCGGTTTTCCCACATTGGGTTTTTCTGGGAACTAATGTCCAAATTATCTCTGTCAATGTGTTGATTCTTGTACATGTGTTTATTTCTGTATTATGGTGTGATATCTGCAGCATAATTTATTTTAATGTTTATTGAAGGAATTTCATAAACAACTTGTTGAAAAATAAGTAGGAAAAGTAAATCAGATGTTGCAGTGATAGAATTTTCACAATATATGAGGCCAACAAGAGAGCTACAATATAAAAATACAACAATGCATGACAACAATAGGCTGAATGTGCTCTAAGGTGATGATACAAGGTGGGAGAACTCGAGGTCTCAACTGACAATGGTTTAAGGATGACCACCAACACTGGAACGCTTGGTGCAGTCCCTGGAACTCTTTCAAATCTGGCTAGAAGATGAAGCCTTGTGCTAGAGGAAGTGCTCCCGCTTCTTGTGAAAAGGGAGACCTTTGGGTCTCAACTTGAAACACTTAGTGCGATTTCCAGAACAATTCCAATTATGACAAGAAGCTATTAGTCTTCTGCTAGAGGAAGTGTCCTGAATGTTTTGAAAAGGGAGACCATCAAGTTGGAAAAGGGAGGTCTCAACTGCAAGAAAAGGGAGAACCTCAACCTAAAAAAGGAGGTTTCAACCTACAGAAAAAGGGAGAACCACAACCTGAAAAGGGAGGTTTCAACCTACGGTAGTTTAAGGAAGGCCACCAATCAAAGGCATGCTCAGGGGCATTGCTCTGTCTTTGGCTACAACTCTGAATCTGGGCATGGATGTCTCTAGATGTAGGCTCAGGTAACAGGTTCAGGCTGTGGCTCGGGCTTACTTGATGTATCTTTGAAGCTTGTAGATTATCATCAATTCCCCCCTTGTCAGATACAAGGTGAGAAGATGAAGAAAACTCAACTGCAAGACTTTTCAACACTCGAGAACAAATTCTTTGGTATGAGCGAAATATTTTCTTGGCTGTTCAAGCCCATTTCAAAGAAGTGATCCATCCAAGGTGAATCTTCATGTTTGCAGGAGGCTTTGTTTCTGAAGCATTTGTTTGAATGATGAGTGTGTTGACTATTACCTATCACCTTGTGGGTGATATCCCCAGGAGAAATTTTTCTCCATGGTGAGCCTCAGCTGGTAGCCAACAACCCCTTGATGGCTCCTACTAGCTCGTTGTGCCATTTCTCTGCCACCTGAGCCAACCATGTGGCCCCTCACCCACCTGTATTGATCATATGTTTGAAGGTGGGCCTTCCAAATCTAAAGATATGTCTTCTCATTTGGTAATTGAGTATTGGGCTTACTTATCATGGATACTTCTGGGTATGGATTGGTGCGGGGATTTGGTGGAAAGAGTGGGCTTAGTTTGTGTTCTTGCCCCCTTGATTTCTTTTGGGTTGTTACCCTTGGATTTTAGTCCCGTGGCATTTCCTTTACTGACCATTTGGTTCTAGGGTGGTACTACTTAGGAACCCCTGATTTTGGGTGCGTGGTCTTGCTCCTTTATCCACACATATCACTCTTTTTAGACTCACTATACCCCCATTCATCTTTTCTCCCACCTGGGTCCACATTCCCATTCTGGGTCCACATAGGGCTAGCCTCCCTATCCCCTTGCCCCCACTTAAGAAAAAGAAAAAAAACATAATTGGCCACATTTAACAGGAAATATTGTACCACAAAATGTAAAAGTTGGCTGGGACAAAAATAATTAGCACGTGGGCAAAATACGACACATGAGCTCTGTTGACCACTACGTGTCAACCACCCATAGTAGTACACCCCCTTTTTCGCAAAAGGGATAGCGTTTGATCGATGTGTCCATGCCATTTGACTATCATCATCAGCCCGATCGTGTTATGTTGTAAACCCAGTCTGCATGTGTAAATTGTAAATAATCTTTAGCAGATCTGTGTCATGTATGTATTTGCCTAGGTAAACCTAATTTTCTAGTGATGATTTACATTCCGAAAGGTTTTTTGTCTCACCGACCCATGGTCGGCAGAGTTTTCCTTCAGCCTAACCCCAAAGCCGGAATGAATTTTGTCATTAGAATCTTAGGGGAATCCTAGTGTGCTTTGATTCTATGTAAAAGTAATTTGGAAATAATCCTAACTATTTGGTTAGGTTATTACAAATTGCTTGATCTGCTAGATTATATTTGTGTCATAGAACTGGGTGGTCTATGTCAAATGGGTTTCCCCCTTGAGATGTAAAGTTGTAAAAGTCATGATGTAAAGTGTCTTGAGGGTTAGAAAGTGTTTTATCCCCTCATAAGTCCTAGGTCCTAGGTGATTTTTCCAAAGGTTAAGTTCGAGGGTCCAATAAAACTTGAAAAATAAAAAAAATAACTAAAAAAAATTAAAAAAATAAAAAAAAAATAATAATAATAAATAAATAAAAACTGAAAATAAAATAATAAAATAATAAGTCAAAGTTTTGAGGAAATAAATGCAAGATTTTAATTTTTTTAATATATTTAAAAATTTCCGACGGATGAGATTAAAAGAGATTTTGATCTTCATCGACGGTCGAGATCACTTTGACATGGACCACTCGAACTAGCCGTTGGGAAAATTTTCCTTTAAATAGGGTGTCAGGGGTCATTTGAGATCATCCGATCTTAGATCATGTGCTAAGGAAAGCTCTCTTGTATTCATTTTTCATGTGCAATAAAGAAAGACTTTGGGGTTGAAATCTTGCCGGTGTTACTCTTATGGAAATGCTGTAAGATGTTTTATTTCTGTGCATGATTTTAATTTCAGCCATTGATGATAGCTTTATGAAGAGTGATTTTAAACACAGGTATCTTGTTTAGTCGCTAGGGTTTGAATGGTAGTTAAATTCCTGAATATGATGGCAGGTATCTCCATTAGATCTGGATTTTAGTATCGTTTTCTCTTTCTTTTTTAATGGTTGAACTAAGCTGTGCAGGAAAATATTGATTTCAAGATCACCGGGCGTTTGGGGAAGTTCTCGGCTGAATCAACCAACTCCCAGAAAGCATTTTCTAAAGAGCCTAGCCAGTTTTGATCCTGGGCTTATCATTTGAATTTTTCTTGTGAATGCATGAAGGGTTTTTTGAAGCATCTCATTTTAAATTTAAAATTCTAAAAATATTTCTGTGGCATATTGAGAAATCTGACTGTTTAGAGCCTTTAAACTGTAAATACTGTAATTATTTAGCTGGTTTTAGGTTTTTATTTTTTTAGTTTTGTTTCTTGTGCATTTTCTTTCTGGGTGCTTGTTTTTGTCATTGCAGGTTGCAGATTTGAAGGTGAGATTCAATCTTGAAACCAGATCTAGGCCCTGGAGGGTAAGATCTGGCCTCAGGATTAGTTCTAGCAAGAATATTTGCTTCAGAACCACTTTTTGCAGGTGCAGGTTTCTGTTGTTCAAGGGTTTGAAAGTCCTGCATTTTTTTATAAGGGTTAAATTGACAAATTTGAAGCAGGAAGGGTTTAAAATTTTAATTAAGTTTCTGAACTACTAGTCTGTTACCTCCGGTTTCAGTTTCTCTGCTACCCAAGGTCGATTTTTATCTTCTGATAGAAAACCTCAATCTTTTTTATGTTGTTTGGACGTGCAAAATATTTAAAAAATTTTAAAAATTTAAAAAATATTTAAAAATTTTTAAAAAAAAAAAAAATATTTAAAAATTTATTTTTTTTTTTGAAAAAAGACTAATTAAAAATTGGAAAATCCTTTTATAAGTCTTTTTTTTGTTGTGGTATAGTTAAATGTGCTTAAATGTTTATATCAGGAGATTAACTATTTGAAACTGGTTAGCATTTAAATTTCGTGGTTGCTTAAAGTATTTGATCTTTTGAAGTTTAATTGCTGAAGCTCTGTGCATCTATTGAACATCTTGTATCTGGTGAAATCAATCATTGCTTGGATTATATAATGCTCGTGACATGTTTGATATTTTGTAAATGTTTTCAAGCAATTATTAAATTTTGTTCGTAAGCAGCAACAACTAATTAATTACTTGGTCTTCATTGACTCCATAAGGCACTGGTCTTAAGCATTTAAAGATCTAATTAAATTCTAACATCGATCAAGTGCTTGTTTCCCCTTGTTGCATCTCCCAAGCCAGCTGGTTCCCAGTTGGTCTTCCTTTTTCCCATAGGGTCTAACCCCCTTAGCTTCCTTTAGGGAGATGGCTTAAATGGAGGGATCGGGGATCAGGGTGACGGCTTTCAACGCCCTTCATTCGTCTCATTTGTCATCTTTTCTTTTGAGCCAGCAACGACAACATTTTTTGGCGCCGTTGCCAGGGATATAATTTTTTCTGTCCTTGGTTTATTCGACATTCATAATTCTTCATCTTTCTCATCTCTCATTTGAGGTGGCAGAGTCAACATTTTTTGGCATCATTTGGATCTTTTCATTGCCTTATCTTTCGTCATATCAGCAGCTACTCTTCAGTTCGTTTCTTGTTTGGGTGGCGACTCCATTTTTTTTCATTTATTTTTTCCTAGACAAGAAGCCTCCCTCATATCTGCTTGTTGGTTGCTTTTTGGATCCTAGAATTAGATTCATTGTTCAAGTGGTGACTCCACTTCTTTCATCTCTTGATTTTCTTGAGTAGAGATCTTTTTCTATCATCCATTTGGTCCCTCATTATTCATCATGGATTATACGTCTACTCCATGTCATTTTATTGATGTTCTCCATGATATTCCGGAAGTGGCCATTTCTAAATTACCTTTGTTTTTGGGTGGTGATTCAGTCGCTGTTAGAAAGCATTTAAGCAAGTTTACTCGTATAATGATTATATATTGTAGATCTCCTCAGTATAATCATGAAGATGTCAAAATGCGTCTATTTGTCCTTTGTTTACAGGGTGATGCTTTGAATTGGTTTAATAATTGTCCTGAAGATTCTTTCACTTCTTTCCAAGACATTGTCAATGCTTTTAAAGATAGATATGGTTATCAAGATAGCTCGTCTTGTGCCCCTAAAATTGTGCAACATAATGAAAGTAATCTTATGAAAGGTCCAGCTGTCGATGAAAGATTTCAAGACAATTCTTCATATCAGAATGTGCCATCCACCTATACTATTGCAGATCAAATCCATGATAGTCAAAAAGTAGGGACAAATTGTAAAATCAGTGTCGACAATGAAAGGGAAAATCATAAGCAAATTATAGAAGAACTAATGCGGCTGGTAAAAAATATGGAGATCAATCAAATTAATTATGCCAATGATATGAGAACTTTATGCACCCACTTGGAAAAACGTGACAAGGAGATGGAAATCATGAAAATTAAACACTTTGATCACGTAACCGACATGCAAAGTCAGCATGCTAAGGAAATTGAGACCATGAAAGCTAATCATGACAGGGAAATTAATTTTATACAAAGCAAGTTATCAGGCTTAGAGGAAAAGATGAAGATCATGGAATTCAATCATTCAAATCAAGTAACTACCATGGAAGTAAGTTATCAGGAAGAAATAAGTGCTATTCAGAACAAGTTGTCAACTATGGATGATGAAATGACTATCATGAGATTCGATTATAATAACCAATTGGCTACCCTGCAAGCAAATCATAAGAAAGAGATAAAATTTATGCAACATTGCTGGATGACCATAAAGGAAAAGAATGATAAAGTAATAAAAGATATGGAAGCCAGTCAAATATGTTTTCAGAATAAGTTACTGACCATGGAAGAAGACCACGCCAGGGAAATCAGTGCTATGAAGGTTGAACACGCTAGTCAGATGGATGCCATTAAAATACAGGTTCAGAAATTTCAATAGCGGTCGGAGGATGAAAGAAACCAGGGAATGTCAAGAGATCAAATGCCTCCTTATCTGCTGCAACAAGCTCCATCTTATTATGAGGTCCTTTGTTCCATTGAAAAGTGGCTAATTGAAGGTGACCTGGATAAAAGGGAAATTAATAATCAGGTTAATGCTCACACGGTTAATCCGCCAGTCATTGAAGATCAAGTTATAACTCATGGCACCTGTGAGATTGATCCATCATCCTTGACAGAGCAGATGCAGAATGAAGAAAGACAGGTCATGCATATCTTTTATACTTCATCTGAGAGCTTTGAAGCAGAAAGTTCCACGTCATCAGTGATACAACCTGCCACAAAGAAAAAACACAAATGAAAGAGAACGAGAAGAAGATTTGATGCATCAGATGGTTGCGAGCAACTTGATTTTCAGATAGGAGAAAGTCCTACTGTATGCAGAATTGGACATGGCACATCCGAGAAGCAGCTGATGGATTTGTCTGAAAGCAGGCAAATGCTCAGTATACACTATATTGAACACATCTGATGCCGTGGGGCATCCTCTGTATTTCTAACCCTAATCCTTGTTTTTTCAACATTTTCATTTCTGTTTTAGGATTAGATTTACTTTTCATGTTACTAGATAGTTAATAATGAAGAGCTTATATCTTTCCTGTGCTTAATGTTATATGATGATTTTTGGATGGACACTACTTATGTTTTGTTGTGTGTTGCATGGATGCAGATTCTGGATTCTCACATTCCTACAATGCAGCAATGTGTCCCCAAGTAGAGCCAGATGTTGACCACTACGTGTCAACTACCAATAGTAGTACATCCCCTTTTTCGCAAAAGGGATAGCGCTTGATCGACATGTCCATGCCATTCGACTATCATCATCAGCCCGATCGTGTTATGTTGTAAACCCAGTCTGCATGTGTAAATTGTAAATAATCTTAGCAAATCTGTGTCATGTATGTTTTGCCTAGGTAAACCTAATTTTCTAGTGATGATTTACATTTCGAAAGGTTTTTTGTCTCACCGACCCATGGTCGGCAGAGTTTTCCTTCAGCCTAACCCCAAAGCCGGAATGGATTTTGTCATTAGAATCTTAGGGGAATCCTAATGTTCTTCGAGTCTATGTACAAGTAATTTGGAAATAATCCTAACTATTAGGTTAGGTTATTACAAATTGCTTGATCTTCTAGATTATATTTGTGTCACAGAATTGGGAGGTCTATGAGGGTCTATGTCAAATGGGTTTTTCCCCTTGTGATGTAAAGTTGTAAAAGTCATGATGTAAAGTGTCTTGAGGGTTAGAAAATGTTTTATCCCCTCATAAGTCCTAGGTCCTAGGTGATTTTTCCAAAGGTTAAGTTTGAGGGTCCAATAAAAATTGAAAAACTAAAAAAAAAAAAAAAAAAACAAAAAAAAATAATAATCATAATAATAATAAATAAATAAAAAATGAAAAAATAAAATGAAATAATAAAATAATAATAAGTCAAAGTTTGAGAAATAAATGCAAGATTTTAATTTTTTTAATATATTTAAAATTTCGACGGATGAGATTAAAAGAGATTTTGATCCTCATCGACGGTTGAGATCATTTTGACATGGATCACTCGAACTAGCCGTTGGGAAATTTTTCCTTTAAATAGGGTGTCAGGGGTCATTTGAGATCATCCGATTTTAGAGTCGTGTGCTAAGAAAAGCTCTCTTGTAGTCATTTTTCATGTGCAATAAATAAAGACTTTGGGGTTGAAATCTTGCTGATGTTACTCTCCTGGAAATGCTGTAAGATGTTTTATTTCTGTGCATGATTTTATTTTCAACCATTGATGATAGGTTTACGAAGAGTGATTTTGAACACATGTATCTTGTTTAGTCGCTAGGGTTTGAATGGTAGTTAAATTCCTGAATATGATGGCAGGTATCTCCATTAGATCTGGATTTTAGTATCGTTTTCTCCTTCTTTGTTAATGGTTGAAGTAAGCTGTGTAGGAAAATCTTGATTTCAAGATCACCGGGCGTTTGGGGGAGTTCTCGGCTGAACCAGCCAACTCACGGAAAGCATTTTCTAAAGAGCCTAGCCAGTTTTGATCCCGAGCTTATCATTTGAATTTGCCTTGTGAATGCATGAAGGGTTTTCTGAAGCATCTCATTTTAAATTTAAAATTCTGAAAGTATTTTTCTGGCATATTGAGAAATTTGGTTATTTAGAGCCTTTAAACTGTGAATATTGTAATTATTTAGCTAGTTTTAGGGTTTTTTTTTGTTTTGTTTTTTGTGCATTTTCTTTCTGGGTGCTTGTTTTTGTCATTACAGGTTGTAGATCTGAAGGTAAGATTCAATCTTGAAACCAGATCTAGGCCCTAGAGGGTAAGATCTGGCCTCAGGATCAGCTCTAGCAGGAATATTTGCTTCAGAACCACTTTTTGCAGGTGCATGTTTCTGTTGTTCAAGGGTTTGAAAGTCCGGCAAATTTTTATCAGGGTTAAATTGACAAATCTGAAGCAGGAAGGGTTTAAAATTCTAATTAAGTATTTGGACTACCGGTCTGTTACCTTTGGTTTCAGTTTCTTTGTTGCCCAAGGTCGTTTTTTATCTTCTGATAGAAAATCTCAAATTTTTTTTATGCTGTTCGGACGTGCAAATCCTTCCGCTGCTCTGCCTGCGTCTATTCCTCTGCCTGTGCAGTCTACCATTCATCGAACCGCCATCGAGCTGCCTTTTCTATCCTCCAAAACACATAAAAGAAAAATCACGTAGTCGAATCCTCACGCAATTGTTCCCTCTTTGTGTGATCTCCATTCCCTCAGCCTCCTGTGTGACTCCTTTTCCAGCTCTCCTCCAGCATCTTCCACGCATCTAAGTCCCAGCTCTAGCGCAGCCTTCATGCTGCGATCTCTACGCCATTGCCCCTCTGTTGGCCATACTCCTTCAATGCTGCCATCTCACCTTTTTTTTTTCTCTGATCCGAGCCACCACCATACCTCTGCGGATTTCTTCACCTGCCTATTTGCTGCTACCCGTAGCTACTAATCCCTTCCACGCTGCGTTTCTCCCTCCTATCCTTGCTTCTGCCAGCTCTCATCCCCATCCGTTGGCCACACCTCACTCCACGCACCTGCAACATCATAACTATTCCCTTTCTTGCACATTCCGCAGCCTCATTCTCTTTTTTCTTTACCCCTCACGCAGTGCTGTCCCATGGTTTTCTATGCTCTTTGCTCGTTCCCTAGCTGCCAATACCTACAAAATAATTTACCAGCGTCCTAGCTCCATCCATTTCCTCTCCGCTCCCTCAAACCTCACACAGTCCTCCCATCTCTTTCATTTGCCTAAACCGTCCCTTTCCGTCACCCATCATTGCAGTTCTTGCCATCTATTTGGTGCCTCCTGCGTGAAGTTTTCTCTGCTTTCCCTTCGAGCTCCCCTTCATCTGCTGCCCAGACTTGCGTTTCTCTCCTCCTACGCTCTCTCCGTATTAGCTTGTAGTTGCCAAAGCAAAACAAAAATTCGATTTTTTTTTTTTTTTTTAAGTTTTGTTTTTATTTAATGTAATTTCATTTTGTATTTTATCTTATGGTTAGTTAATTTTCTTTTCTTTTAGTTTGTATATATTTAAACTTATGTACATTGTTTAGTTTTTATTTCAAAAAAAAAAAAAAAAATAAATAATAATAATAATTCAATTTGTTTTGTGGTTTCAATTTTGTATTAAAAATAAATAAAAAAATCATAAAAATTAAAAATGAAAAAAGGCATAAAGAGTTTTTTTTTAGTTTTCTTTTATTTAGTTTTAGAATTAAATTTTAGTTGAGATTACTGTTTTGGTTTTAGGTTAGGTTAGACTATTTTTTTTATTTGATTTAGATTTAGAGTTTTATTTAGTTAGGATTTGAATTTTATAAGTTTTCATTTTTGTATGTAGATTAGGTGTTAGTTTTTATTCTGATCTTTAGTTTTAGCTCAATTTAGTTTCATAAAAATAAAAAAATTAAAAAATTAAAAAAGAAATAAAAAAATATTTAAAATTTTTTATTTTTTTGAAAAAAAACTAATTAAAAATTGGAAATTCGTTTTAAAGTCTATTTTTTGTTGTGGTATAGTTAAATGTGCTTAATTGTTTATATCTGGAGATTAACTATTTGAAATTGGTTAGCATTTAAATTTCGTGGTTGCTTAAAATATTTGATTGTTTGAAGTTTAATTGCTAAAGCTCTGTGCATCTATTGAACATCTCGTATTTGGTGAAATCAATCATTGCTTGGATTATATAATGCTCGCGACATGTTTGATATTTTGTAAATATTTTCAAGAAATCATTAAATTTCTTCATAAGCAGCAACAACTAATTAATTACTTGGTCTTCATTGACTCCATAAGGCACTGGTTTTAAGCATTTAAAGATCTAATCAAATTCTAACATCGATCAAGTGCTTGTTTCCCCTTGCTGCATCTCTCAAGCCAACTGGTTCCCAGTTGGTCTTCTTTTTTCACATAGGGTCTATCCCGCTTAGCCTGCTTTAGGGAGACGGCTTAAACGGAGGGATCAGGGATCAGGGTGATAGCCCCCGGTCTGAGCGTTGTCGCGTTGCCTGGACAATCTGTGCGACAACAAGCTCTACCCCATCTATGGCCATCAACCTGGTTCCATAGGCCCTAAATGAACCTTCTCTATCATTCAGGAGCCCATGATTGTCCCATCCCCTAGAGGGCAATGAACTGCCCTACCTTAAAAGGGGTAATCATTGCTATATTATACACATCATGCTCTTGTTCTTTTAGCTTCGAGCAGTTAATTAAAGAAAATTCATAAAAGGAAAAATGCATTTGAATGAGGGAGGAAAAATTAAGCTCGAGGCGCCTCATGTACCATGACTGCTCCCTCGAGTCCCTCCTATACATTATATACCCAAGTGTGGGCTTCCCCTTATCTAGCTACCTCTCTGCCCCATTTGTTGATTTGGGGTAGCACCATATGTGCTCTAGCCATGAAAATTGGTGGAGAGACTAAAGCACATAAGATCTCCAAGACCCAGAAATGGTTTGGGCAGATTCTAACCAATTTGGGAGATATTAAACTAATTAATATTTTTAATGTAGTTCTTAAGTCTAAACTTAAGAAAAATAAAATATTAATCGGTATTAATATAAAACTGGGTTAGAAGGTTCCAAAAGTCATGGATCATGCCAAATCTAATCTTAGCCGTTGATTAGAGATTTAATCTCGGCCGTTGAAGGACCAACAGGAAAAGTATAAGAAGAGGCTTGAGGGTCAATTGGAGAACACACTGAGGGAGACCACTTAGTTCGATTTCTGGAGCGGGGTTAGCTGAGAAATTCAAACAAGTGGTATGGAGAGCAGCATGAGGCAGCAATTATGAAATAGAGAATCGGGAGCAGTACTAGGGGAACGACACAGAGGTTGGAGAGGCTGACGCTGAGACTAGGGGAAGTGCTGAAGAATTTTCTCTCTGTTGGGTAAGCCAGTTTGGCACCCAATTGTACTGAAGAATTGTTGAATAATAAAATCCTCCCTTTCTGCACCGGTTTTCCCACATTGGGTTTTTCTGGGGACTGATTGTCCAAAATATTTTTGTTGATGTGTTCTTATGCATGTGTTTGTTTCTGTATTATGATGTCATATCTGCAGCAAAATATATTTTAATGTTTACTGAAGGATTTTCATAAATAACTTATTGGAAAATAAGTAGGTAAAATAAATCAGTTGTTGTAGTGATATAAGTTTTGCATGGTATTGGAGCAAGTAATCAGAGACAGGAAGGGAAAATCAATTATGGGTTGAGGCCATGATGCAAAGGCATCTACGTCAGGAGACTAGCACAGATTTTCAGAAAATTGCACAAGAGAAAGTGATTTCGATTTCTCTATGTTGGCTTCCAGGCTGGACGAAGAAGTGGCTTGTGTGACTAGCTCTGCATCATCAGAGGTATGGTATATAGACAGTGGGGCCTCTTGGCATATGACGGGAATCCGGGAGTGTTTCTCAAATTATCGGGAGGAGAAGATGAACTTTCAGAGCACCATGGGGAACAAGGCAAAATGTACTCCAGTAGGGAGGGGTACCATAGTTTTTCAAATAGAATGGGAGAGCGGTTCTGTGCTACCAATGTGCTGCATGTACTAGGATTGGGGATGAACTTACTTTCCGTGTTGCAACTTAAAGGCAAAGGCTATGACGTTTTCTTCATCAAGGAGAAAGTATATGTCAAACACCCGAGTTGGAAGAAGAAAGTGTAGATTGGGATCAAAAGTAATAGGTTGTATAGGCTACAACTAGAATCACCAATGGTACTAATAGGTAGTCATGGAGAAGGATTTGAATGAGCTATGGCACAGAAGAATGGGACATTTGCACCATGGGGCTCTGAGAATTCTCAGGAGCACTGTAACCGGAGTTCTAGATCTTAGTACGGAACGAGATGATGTATGTAGAGGATGTGCTCTAGGAAAGTATGCCAAGGCAGCATTTCCTAGAAGTAAAAATAGGGCCAAGAGTGTACTAGGATTGATACACTCAGATATCTACAAACCCATGTCCACTAAACCTCTTAGTGATGTCGAGTACTTCCTTACCTTCATTGATGACCATTCAAGAAAAACTTGGATTTATTTTTGAAAACCAAGGACGAGGTTTTCTGTCGATTCAAAGAGTTCAAGGCTCTAGTGGAGAATCTGACTGGGAAGAAAATAAAATTTTTGCGCGCAGATAATGGTGGAGAGTATGTCGATAAGGACTTCATTGATTTTTGCACTAAAGAGGGCATCAGAAGAGACTGGATAGCTCCTTACAATCTGGAGCATAATGGAGTAGTAGAAAGAAAGAAAAGGACTATTGTAGAAGCAGCTAGGGCCATGATGTATGATCAGGATATGCCAAAATTCCTGTGAGGAGAAGCATGCAACACAATAGTCTATGTTTAGAATAGAACTCCTCTTCGGGCATTGGGCAAGATTACTCCAGAGAAAGTCTTGAGAGGAAAGATGCCTGAAGTCAGTCATTTCAGGATATTTGGGAGCTTAGCATATTGTCGCATACTCGAGGAAAAGAGGAAGAAGCTGGATCAAACTGCAGAGAAAGGATATCTAGTAGGATATAGTGAGAACTCTAAGGCATACATCTATCTTCCAAGGAGCGGGAAGGTAGTAGTTCGATGAGATGTGAAGTTCATGGAAGACAAGGCTTTCAGAAAATCTCGAGAAATGTCTTCCGAGGAGTAGTCAAAAGAGGAACTGTTGTTCAAACCTTTTCAACCAACGAAAGAAAAGAATTCTTCCTTAGGTCAGGAAGAATCACAGGGTGAGGAGGAGCTAACAGAAGCACCTGTTGGCAGAGGAAGAATGAGCAGGGAACTTCGTTAGATTCTGCCAGATGCAGAGGACTTCATCAGTGCGCCAAGGAACAATAAGAGGGAGCACAAACAACCAGATAGATATCAGGCATTAGTAGCTCAGGATGGGGAGCCTGCCAATTTTCAGGAGGCAACTCAACATCAGGTTTGGCTAGATGCGATGGTAGAGGAGTACAACTCCATAATGGTGAACGATGTCTGGGAGGTAGTGCCAAGGCCTCAAGACAGATTAGTGGTAGGTTCAAGATGGATCTATAAGATTAAATACGTTGTAGACGACATTGTTGAGAAATACAAAGCCAGGTTTGTGGCTAAGGGGTATGCTCAGAAGGAAGGAATTGACTACAAAGAGAACTTTGCTCTGGTAGCTAGGTATACATCTATTAGAACTGTGACATTTCTTGTGGCACAGATGCGGTGGGAGATTCATCAGATGGATGTCAAAACGACATTTTTGAATGGTGTGATAGAAGAAGAAGTATATGTTGAACAACCAGAGGGTGTTGAGACACATGAGAAGAAGTCTCATGTATGCAGATTGAAGAAAGCTGTGTATGGGTTGAAATAGGCACTTAGAGCATGGTATGGGCGAATTGATGGCTACTTGCAGAAAATGGGATTTGTCAAGAGTGATGCAGATCCAAATCTCTACTATCGGTTGTAGAGAATGAGCCTCTAATCTTAGTATTATATGTGGATGATCTCTTCCTGACAGGATCATCTAGGCTCATAAGGGACTGCAAGAAGAATTTAACCACGAGTTCGACATGAAGGATTTGGAACAAATGCATTATTTCCTGGGGTTGGAAGTTTGGCAACAAAAGGGGGAGATCTTCCTTAGGCAAGGGAGATATGCTACAGAAATCCTGAGGAGATTCAGGATGGAGGATTGTAGACCCATTGCTACTCTAATGATAACCAACTGGAAGAAGATTGATGCATCAGAAGACAAAGATGTTGATCCCACCTTATACAGGGAGCTCATATGGTCCCTGATATATCTGGTCAATACCAAGCTAGACATTTGCTACGCTGTCAACACCCTTAGTCAGTTCATGGTGGAGCCGAAGAGGGCGCACTGGGCAGCAGCCAAACATGTTCTCAGGTATTTGATGAGCCCCAAAAATGGGTAATTATATGGGCTCATTTGGCCTCCTAACTCAGCTTAATCCACCATTCTCATTAGTTTATTGCATGTTTTTGATTATATTTATGCTAATAGGGTGAATTGGGTTAGTCATTATGCCATGAAGTCTAATGTGTGCTTTATGCAGATTTTTGGTCAATTTTTGGACAAATTCAAAGGATTAAGAAGCATTTGACAGCCAATATTCGAGGAAAACAAGGGAAACGATTTGTAGGAGGGTGTCCCCCTCATTTATGACTCCCTACCTCGAATACTCCATCAGAAACTCGGAGCACAAACAACCACATTGATGCATCCAAGGGGGCAGCTGAGCAAGTCAAGAAGAACTGTTGTCTATCTTTAGTTCTATGAAGCCGAGCCCCTCGATTTTAGGAGAGCTGTTGGGGGACTCCATTTGTATAAATAGGGGGGCTTAGAGCCTCAGTAGGTTAGTCAGTTATTAGTAAAATTTTCGCACTTTCGTGCAGCTCTTGTTCAACTCATTTTCGAGCTTCTTTTTGTGAACAGTTGATGTAATGTGACTTTTATTTTGATAATGGAGATGACATATTTTTTGAGCCAGCACTGATTTCTTTCAGAGGGTTGAAGCTCTTGGGTTAGGGCCCAACCCAAGCTGCCCAACACCTCTTGCTTTGTACTTATATGTTTTTGCTTCAGTTCATGAGTTAATTTCTGTTACATAGATTCATTTTACCTTGTTTAGAATATGTTGCTTTTGATGGTTTGCATAAATTCTTTTGTTTCAGTTGCTGAAGTAGGTTAATACAGTGATAGGCTAAGATTCAAAAAGGCCAACAATAGGCCCTGATCTCTTTTTTCCCTTCCTGGGACTATGATTTGTGGTCAAGATACCATTGCTACCACCAAAAACATAGTTTTGCTTCTTCCATGCAATTTCTAGTGTGATGATTTGATTTGAAAAGTTAAAGTGTTTCTTCAGATGCATTTTGCCAAGACTATTTCCTGTTTTTGTAATAAATCTCTTTGCAAGCTTTTCTATTCATAGGGTACTGTTGAGCACTTCATGTTTCTAGGTCAGAAATTAGGTTAACAAAAGATATGGTTCTATTTTCTTGGTGCAACTAGTCTTTTTCTTGCTCAATTTGGGTAGTGAAATGTGCAGATCTCTTACAACACACCTCAGCTCACAATACATCAATAAAGTAGCCAACACCATCTCATTTCTCACAGGTTTCACAAATCATTCACAGTCCTTCACAAATCAGACCTAATTTCTGGACTTTTTCCATAAGCTTTCCTCTCGTCATTTGAACAAATCCAACCATCATTTTTTTCCTGATCCTCCTTATTAAGCCTGAGACACCTCAACACATCCCCCTAGTCTTCAGCTACCCTTTCCCACCATTTTTCGACTCTTAAAACCTCTAAAAATAGCTCTCAGCATCCTCTTGTAGATCCCCTGCAGCCTCCTATAGAATTTCCTGTGAGTGATTTTTCGAAGTCTGATTGCAAGGGAAGTCTTTAGAAGGTTACCAGAGGCTTTTTAAGACCCCTCCGCACCTTCTTACTCTGCAAAACCCAAATCCGCCCTCCATCATCACCAAACCTCTGCCACAGTCACAAATAGACAAAATCACACGCATAACAATTTCACATAAAACACATAAAAACGCAAAAAGATGTTCTTTTCTCATTTTCTTCTAGGAATAGCTTGAATAGATGTAATTTACCTTTTTAGTAGTCAATGGCACTCATTTCATCAGTTTTCATCTCTTTTTCTGCAAAAGTAGGGTTAGTTGGAAAGATTAGGGTTTGCTAGGGTTTGCATTACACTCCGGTCTTCTTTCTCTTTTTGCAAGTAAAACAGTCTTTGTAGAGTTAGCTTTCTTTCATCACAGTTAAAAGCTTCTTTTGGAAACTCATAGAAGTTGGCTTGAGCTCCTAGTGATCTTGCGCTAGCTAACCAAGTGATAGGCTGCAGTAAGAGTTAGTACTTGTGCATACAATACCGTCGCTTTCAAGTTTGTTACGAACTACTGGGTTGATAAAAGTAAAGTAGGAAGCCCCAGGAGTTGCAGCGTTATTGCTGCAATACTGGTGCTCATCACTTTTTGGAGCCGTTGCCAGGGAAGGTCATAGTATTTTGTGATTACTGCTTTCTTCTATTTTCTAATGCAACATTCTGCTAAGTTTTTTATTTAAGCAACAATAGAGTAGTTGTTTCTTTCCATTTCAGCAAAAGTAGATTAGTCATTTCCTTGCTTTCATTTCAATTCTGCAATTTCCATTTCAGCAAAAGTAGATTAGTCATTTCCTTGCTTTCATTTCAATTCTGCAATTTCCATTTCAACAAGTTCATTTCAGTAGTTGCAGTTTGTTTGTTCAATCAATTTCAGTTTTGCAGGTACAAGCAGTGAAAAAAACGAAAGTTCCCCAAAAAGAGATTCCCTTTCATGCCTTGTAGGAACAGAGATAATTCAGAGAAATTCCTACCCAACACCCCCATCACATCACAAAGCCACCTTTCTTTCTTCTTCGGTGGCAGTGATCCAGAAGATCCTCTAGGAGAACAACCTGAAATATTTGAAGAACCTATAGGAGAAGAGGAGGAAGAAACCATCTCTCCTGAGACAATGGCTGAAAACATAAATGCTAGGGGGAATGGAGAAAGAGTAGAGGGTACCTTCCCCATCTGAGAGACCAATGGGGATACTAAAATTAAGAGCATAAGCCCTTCAGCCCTACCTCACTTCCATGGATTAACTACAGAAGATCCTGACACTTTCCTATTTGAGTTTGCTGTTATCTGTCAAACCTATGACTATGCAGAGGACGAGCAAAAGTTGAAATTGTTTCCTTCCACCATCAAGAATGCAACATTGCGCTGGTTCATGGGGTTACCTGGCAACAACATCACAACTTGGGCCCAGATGCAGCAAGCCTTTAATAACAAATATCGGGACTACTGTAGGTGAAAAGACACAAAGGAAGAAATATTTCGAATGACCATGGGAAGTGATGAATCCTTGGAAGATTATGAAGAGAGATTCCAGCTCAGTTATAAAAGGGCCAGGTGCATACTTGACCCTGAATCTTTGAAGTTGGTCCTGCTTAGAGGAATTCCGGAAGACCTTCTAAACACCCTCCATTTATTGGCTGGGGGAGACATCTACCAGCGACCTTATGAAGACATAATGATTGTTTTTAGAAACCATTCTAGGGCAGCCAGAAAGAGAGGTAGGGAAGTCAACCCATGGCCAGTACCCGCTCCTCTAATTCATCCTTCAAAGGTGAATTTGGAAACGTGCTGGAAGATTTCAAGAGTGAGATGCTGCAGACTCTTGCCATGCAAATGGATACCTTTCATATCAAAAGGAAACAAGAGGAAGGAGAGAGGGCTTTAGCCATCTTTTGTCCTAGGTGCGCCAGAAGGCATTCGAGGAACGAATGCCCGCTAAACTCTATAGAGGTGTGTTCAGTCTGTGAAGAAGACCATTCTATAAACAACTGCCCTTCCTTGCCCGGACTTAAAGCTGTATACCAAGGGGTCGAAGGAGCCACTGAACCACTATACTTCATAAACCAAAGGAGGTCGCATGGACCTAGACCTTATCAGCAGGGAATGCAAAGGACATCCCAGGCATACTACAACCCCAATCAAGCCACTTCCATGTCTTCTTGGGCCCCTCCTTCTCATCCTTCTTGGTCCACACCTCCTCTTTGGTCATATCCATCTCAATATAATGCTCAACCAGCTGCTCATTCATTTCACCCCTATGTTCAGCGACAGCCTTAGTGGAATGCACCTCATCAGGGCTGGAGTCCCTAGTACAACTCTCCTCCCACTTTTTTGCTTCCACCACCTGTTCAACCGCAACCATTACCTCTTGCTCCACCAAGGCAACCCCAAATGCTTGCTCAACCGAACCTAATCCCGAATAACAGATAGGCTTAGCAAGTATATAGTGGGGAACCATCATGCCCAACCTATGCTGTGGAGATTCAGGTGATTAACCTACGATTTGGGAAGGTTCTCTCAGATAGCGAGCCTCCTCCCAAGGAGGATGAGAAAGATAAAAAGGAAAGTGAAACGAAAACAATTCCACCCTTTCCTGAGAGATTATCTAGAACAACAGAGTCTACCCTAGAAGAAACTGAACTTCTGGGAGAATTGAAACAATTATGTGTAAAGATACCACTTCTCCAAGCCATAAAGGATGTGCCTATATACAACAAGATGATCAAAGAGATGTGCTTTAGGCATCCAGGAAGGCGCAAGAGAGATGCCCCAACCATCAATGTCATAGGACAACTGTCCGACTTGATGTTGGGGCAGGTAATCTGTTAGAAGTATCTAGACCCTGGAAGCCCAGTAGTCGATGTCCACATCAATGGTACCATAATTCCCCATACCCTGATTGATCTGGGGGCTGCCATTAATGTGATGACCAAGGACACTATGCTCAAGCTCAACCTCAAGCTCAACACTGTGGCGATCCCCTCTCTTGACACATCACACTCCAAAACAAATGGCTGCAAAAAATCTGGCAATGCAAGCATTGGGCAACTGCTCATAACCTCCTTGAGCCTGTCAAGGGCTCGCTGCGTTGTATCCGACCAATTGAATACCCCCTTCCTCGTCAGATCTGTCAGGGGTGCAACAAGCTTTGAGAAACTCTTGATGAACTTCCGGTAGTAAGTACAAATGCCAATGAATCCTCGAAGTTCTGTTACGTTCCTCGACTCCGACCAATCTCTGATGGCCCTGATCTTCTCCTCGTGGACTCTCACTCCGTCCACCCCTATGATGTGCCCCAAGTACAACATCTCCGTCAACCCAAACTCGCACTTGGAGAGCTTGGCATAGAACTGCTGCTCCTCAAAGATGCGCAACACTGTCTCAATGTGCTGGAGATGCTCCTCCCAAGTCCTGCTGTAAATGAGGATATCATCAAAGAACACCAACACAAACTTCCTTAAGTGACTGCGGAAGATGTGATTCATGCATGACTGGAATGTAGCTGGGGCATTGGTTAACCTGAAGGGCATCACCAAAAACTCAAAGTGCCCATAGTGACACCTGAAAGCAGTCTTGGGAATGTCCTGCTCCCTCACGCGAATCTGATGGTACCCAAATCTCAAATCAATCTTTGAGAAGAACTGTGCTCCTCTCAACTCATCCATCAAGTCATCGATCCTGGGTATGGGGTACCTGTTCTTCAAGGTCTTCTTGTACAGGGCCTCACCATCCAAATGTAATGTTGCCACCTTGATGGCCTCTGGCTCCGACATCTGGTTAAGCTAGAAATAGATGTCCAGCTTCTCCACCCAAGACTTTGCTGAACTGTTTGATGAACCGTGAAACGTAGGCAAGTGGAATCTACTAGCTATGCGGTGGGTGTCTCCATCGTGATAATGTCGGTATCCTCTGTGATGGTCGCGGGGTCTATTATCCTGCTGGAGCTGAACAAAGTTTCTGAATGAGAGAGCATCCCTGAACTCCCGCCCATAGGCCTAGTACTCTACAAAATAATTGCCCATATGACCGGGCTTTGCTTCCTGCTGGGCTCCTGCCCCCGTGTCTGCTCCTATGAAAGTGGGCATGGTAGAGCGTGTAAGGGCATGTGGGGCCATCTGGTGAGTAGTATCACGTTGAGTGGCACCCTGCTCTGGCAAATGGTGGGTTGTACCCGATCCTTCACCAACCTGGAAAACCTGTGGGTTCTCACGCTGTCTAGCCTCCACCGCCGTGAATCTCTGCCCCATCACCTCGATATGCCTTGACAGATCCTGCACTGATTTGAGGAGCATGTTTGCAAATCTCTTCCCATCCTCATCTGCCATCGGATCCTCCTGCTTTGCGTCCACCACAGGCTCCTCCTGTTCTGTGTTCACCACAGGCTCCTCCTATTTTGTGTCCACCACCCGAACACAGTCTCCCTCTTCGTAGGTGTTCTCCATCCTACGCTCAATATCTCTGTATTTCCTACCTCTGTAACAGATGTAGGGCTTCTCCCTCGGTGTCACAGACTGCTAGCTCCCCAGGCTGATTCAAATCTATGCTCTGATACCACTGTAATATCCCCTGTCAGGGATATCCCTCAAACACAAGCAAACTCCAACAAGAGATGGACTTTGAGGGCGTTTACCAGATATGTCGCCTTTGAAAAGAGGTCGAGATCTGGAGGCTACCTGGCCCTTTCCAGACTTCGTCTAAGAGTATATGAGAAAAACACACAAGTGGTATAGTAGTCGGGAAGCTCAAAGAGATAAAAATAACAGTAGTGCAACATACAATAATGTATACATGGAATATAAGAAGATACTCAAGAAATGTAGAGAGAAATGCTAAGCCATTTTATTATACTGAGTAATGGACAGAATACAAGAGGTGATCAGAAAGATAGCACCTCGACTTGCACAAGGCAAGTGAAGAAATACACTCAGAATGGTAAGGAAATGGCCTCTCTCTGAACTGCATCCAAGTTGTTGGAGAACTATTGTGCTGTTGCTACTATTGGAATCAAGTGAGGATTTGGGTTGTTCCCGTCCTCGGAAAATACTAAAATCTGGAATCAGCCTCTACTCAATAAACCCAGAAAAGCCCAGAAAGCTTTTCTAAAATAAATGACCCTCGAAAATCACCCCCTTGAGGATCTACGCTATCCCTCAAGGCTCTGCGCTACCACTGAAGAGAATCCTCCAAAACTCTGCCTGAGACTCTACCAAAATCCTCCAATATGCAGGGGCTGATCCCTTACTTAATCTCCAAGCTCAAATCCTCCACATAAACCCAATCGGAAGCTCCTACCAAAAGAGACTGTGTTCTCCTCTCTCAAGACTATGCAGTCATCAAAATGCTCAGTTCCTCCTCAACTTCAAAGATCGATCTTCCTGCAAAAGACTGATGAAACTACCTTGCCCGAGTAGGCACTTGAATTGCCCCGGGGCTAAAGGGTGAGATCTTCGAATGGAGACAGTCGATGCACTAAACAGTGCTGCAGACAGGCTAAACAACCAGCGTGCTTTAAGTCGAAGTGACTAGCTCAAATGCAACATAATCGAATACCCAAAATGAGGAGGTTCCTCTCTCCTTTATAGCATTGGCTTTTCTCAAAACCCTAAGGCCCACCTCCTCCGACGTAGCCTCTCTCTTGCCACGTGCTCCTCTCCATCTACCCAGTCCCTCCAACTGTTTATGTGGGCCCCCTTCTCTATGTGATTCTTTGGCCCCTTTGGCTCCCCTTTTAAGTTACAACATTGTGCTACTAGGGAGTGACTTTATTCAAAAATTGAGTTATGTCCCCCTTTCCTCACCTTTTTATTTATAAATAACTTTAGAAGGCAAAAATGAGCAAAATCGAATATTCCAATTAGCCATGGCTAATTAGAAATATTACATCTACTACTTGGAGAAGAAGGGGCCACCCCCTTGTCCATCATATTCTGAGGGATTTATTCCTCAATATGGCACTTCAGGATGTTATTGAGCCTTTGGAGGGCCCTATGACATGCATACATCATTATTTGGCCCCTTATGAGGCTTGTTTTTACATTATGAGCTAGTATGGTGGGCTTGTCACCATTTAGAGCCATTATGTGCACATTATTTTATCTTTAGGGGCCCATAGGCTAAGTCAAATTGATTAGGAGGCTATATATTGATGTTAGATACATTTATTGTATCATCACTTGACTTGGGATCTCTTTATCTATAGAGACTTCACAATTTTTCCTTGGAGGATTATTTTGGATGATGGATGAATTTTGACGTATGGATTTGCTATTTATCTTGTCTTGGAGCTTTGTCTTGTGAACAAAATGCTGGTTGGATATACTCTATAACGTTGTAAGTAAATTTTGATGTTATTATTCTTGTTGTTGCATATGGCTAAAATTAGGGCTAGTTGTTGCATTACGAAATGTGGAATTGAGCATGTTTTAGCTAATTTAATGTATGGGCCAATGTTATATGAATGAAATGTCATGGAGATTGTTTGTCTGGATAAGCTTGCATCGTTTGTATTGAAGTATAAATGCTTAAAGTTCGTTTTTCTTTTCTCTCTCAACATTGGATGAAGTTGACTTTCTAGGCCTCCTTGATCAAGAAACCAAGTTCTTACTCATTATCATCTTTGACTTTGACTCCACATCCTCAAGTGAATTAGACACTGCCCCTAAAAAGGGTGATTGTTTTAACCTTTTTTTTACCATTTTTCCCCTTGTCCCCAAGTGTAGCCCCATTGGGTCATCTAGGGCATCAATTTCTTAGCAATTGGGCCAAGGAAAAATCGTAATCCTCTCCCTTTTTCTGGGAGAATCCTCTAGCCACAAATATTGCTATGAACTTGTCAATTTTGCCATCCACTGCATGCTTGATCTTGTATACCCATTTGGAGGTCATCACTGACTTCCCTTCAAGTCTAGGAACAATCTCCCGTACATCATTCTTCATAATATATTAGTTTTCTTCCATTATCACATCCTTCCAAACTTGCTGGCTAGTTTCTTCTTCATAGTTTGAAGGTTCATAATCAATGAGATTACTCATCAATATTGCATATCTAGAATACCTCTTCGGTCTCTTGCTTTCCTTGAAGGTGCCACATAGTTTTGCATGTTCTTCTACTTCCTGCAAGATAGATCTAAGCCAAGCTGGCCTCTTCCTGATTTCAGGAATAACAACTGGATCCATTGATTTACTAGGATCTTTTGGCTCTTCTTCATGATCTACGGGATGTTTTCTAGAATTGGAAGGACCTGGACTCTCTTCCTTGGGAGCTTCATGTTCGTCATCATCATTAGAGTCCATGGGAATTTCTTTGGATTTCCAATAGGCAACATTCACATCAAAAGTAATGTCCTTGCTGACTTCAACCTATCACTATCTCGGAACATAAATTCTATAGGCCTTTGATGACTCATTGTATTAAACAAATATTCCTTTCTTTCTTGAAGGCTCCAGTTTCTTCCTCTTATCTTTGGGTACATGAATGTTAACTGGACAACCAAAGATTCTCTGATGCCCAACCTTTGGTTTCTATCTGGTGCATGCTTCTTCAAGAGTCTTCTCTTCCAATATTTGATGAGGACTCTTATTTTGAATATAGACTATTGTCATGGATGGTTCGTTCCATAACAACATGGGAAAGTCTTGGTCATGCATCATTGCCTTCACAGATTCTTCAATGGACCCTTTATTTCTTTCAACAACACCGTTTTGTTGTGGATTGTAAGGGACTATCAACTCCCTCATAATCCCAACTTCTTTACATAAGGCAACTAGTTCCTTAGAAGTGTATTCTCCTCCATTATCTAATCTCAAAATCTTGATTTTCTTGCCTGTCAAGTTTTCTACTTTAGCCTTGAATTCTTCAATTTTGTTGAAGAATTCATCCTTGGTCTTCATGAAATGATTCCATGTCTTACAAGAGAAATCATCAATAAAAATTACATAGTACGAAGAGCCTCCAAGAGATTTCACTAGCATTGGACCACACACATCAGATTGAACTAGATCCAAGATTTCCTTGGACCTACTGTCACTGCTTGTAAAAGACTTCTTAACATTTTTCCCAAGTGCACAACCTTGTTGACATGAATTGATACCATTGTGCACTAATGCTTGAGCTAGCTATTTTAAGAGTTTATACAACCTTCCTTCATAAACTCCAATTACTCTAGCAGAGTCTATGCTTGAACCCATGGACCATACAATGATTTGACCATCGAGATATGCTACTCTAGATCCTTTATCTTCCAAACATGAAATAGAAACCAAATTCTTTTTCAAACCTGGTATATATAGTATGTTGCTAATGTTGAAGAATCTAGGGAAATTCTGGCTTAGTGATTCTTTGTAAACTTATTAATTATGTTTGTGTTGTCTTTCTCTGCTTATCTTCATTATGTTATTGTGTTCTTCAAGCAATTATGAAAATAGAAGATCAATAGTAGAACAAGTACACAGTATGTTGGCTTTAAGCCAGGGAAAAACTCTCCTCTTGAGAGTAAAACCCTTGAATCTCTTCTTATAGATATTTAGTGGATGAATAACAAGACCCTTGACAAAACTTTGACTAAAGATGTTATGCTCTTAACCTGCAAGACGATACCAGAATACCAAATATGCGAAGAAATATACCCAGAACATAGAATAGCGAGTAACAACAAGAAGTATTTTATTATTCAGAAAGCAATGTTCACTTGCCTCTTCGAGGGGGCAACCTCCAATAGAGCAGAGCTCGATGACAAAATAAGACACGATGCTCCTCGCAGGGAGTCTCTATCCTTTATATATGACTCATACATGCAATACCATGGATTAATACCATGGTTTTTATTAATACCATCTATCTAATACCATGGCCCATTTGCAACTAACTGTGGTCCCGTCATTAATTGCGGGCTAACTACTTACAATTATTAATATGCTTTATTGACTCTTTACTATGACTTGATCCTACTACATAAATAAGGGGGTTAGGGTGGGACCCTAACATGCCCTCCCCCTTAAGAATAGCCTTGTCCTCAAGGCTGAAGCTGTGGAAACTGCTGAAGAATAGTGGCTGGTTCCCAGGTTGTATCTTCCAGGGAGGTGTCTTTCCACTTGACGAGGGCTTCCCTGATCATGCGGCCACGCAGGTGCTGTTCTCGTGTGTCTAGGACTTGTTCAGGTTGGAGCCAGATTGACCCTTCTTCATCCAATTCATGTAGATTGGTTTGAATTCTGCAATTGTTCCCAATCACTTTCTTGAGGCATGAGACATGGAAAACTGGATGGATTTTTGCCGTGGGTGGCAAAGCTAGCTTGTAGGCCACTTCTCCAATGCGCTGAAGTACTTGATATGGTCTGTAGAATTTTGGAGATAGTTTCTGACAACCCTTGTCTTTGAGTGATGTTTGCTTATATGGTTGCAGCCTCAAAAATACCTGATCCCCTTCCTGAAATTGGCACTCTGAGCGATTCTGGTCTACCTGTTGCTTCCTGCGGTTTTGAGCTTGATGAAGATTCTCTCTAAGATGGGCGAGCATGGTTGAACGGTTTTGTAGGAGTTGATCCACTGCTTGTACCTTTGAGCATCCCTTGATATAAGAAGTAGGTGAAGGAGGGAGTTGACCATATAATGCTTCATAGGGAGTCATTTTGGTGGTGGCATGATAGTTGGTGTTATACCACCATTCAGCCAGAGGTAACCATTGTACCCAAAGATGTTTCTTTTCTGAAGTGAAACACCTAAGGTAGGTTTCCAGACATTTGTTGACAGCTTCAGTTTGACCATCTATTTGTGGATGATAGGAAGTGTTGAGTTTTAGTTGGGTGCCTTGTAGCTTGAAGAGTTCCTGCCAAAAATTACTGGTGAAGATCGAGTCATGATTGGACACAATAGAAGTGGGCAAGCCATGCAATTTGAAGCTCTGATCCATGAAAGATTGAGCGACCAAAGTCGGTGTAAATGGGTGGGGTAGGGCGCAGAAATGAGCATACTTCGAAAGTCTATCCACAACCACCATGATGACTGACTTGTTTCCGGACTTTGGAAGACCTGTAATGAAATCCATAGAAACCTCTGTCCATATTGATGTTGGGATGGGCAATGGTTGTAATGTGCCTGGTGCTTTGATGGTCTCCCATTTGTAGCGTTGACATACATCGCATTCTGATACAAAAGTAAGGATGTCCTTTTTCATACCTGTCCAAAAAAATGATCTTATCATACGTCTTCTGAAAGCCTGAATGTCCTGCAAGGGGGGATGAGTGCAATTCTGCCAAAATGCGACTTTTGAGGCTGGATGTTGGTGATATTATGACTCTGTCCCTGTAGCGAAGAATCTCATTCTGCCATGAGTATCCCTTGGTGGGATTTGGATCCGCCTGCAATTGAGAAATGAGTTAGGAGAGCCTGGGATGTGAAAACCTTTCCCTGCGAGCCTCTTCAATCCATTCTTCAATGGGAAGGGAAATTGCTAGCAGGGTACTTTCTTCCTAAATTGGCGAGATAATGCATCTGCTACACTATTTTCTTGCCCTTTTTTGTAAACGATCTCATAATCATATCCCAGCATTTTGGCGAGCCATGTATTTTGTTGTGGGGAGGATACGCGTTGCTCCAAAAAATATTTAAGACTGTGATGGTCTGTGCGGATTTTGAAACGTCACCCCAATAAGTAAGGATGCCAGGTCTCTACTGCATGTAAGATGGCCATCATTTCCTTCTCATAGGTAGATTGACCCAAATTCTTCCCACTTATTTGTTGGGTTGTGAAGGCCAAAGGTCAACCTTCCTGCATTAAGACTTCCCCAATACTTGTACCCGAAGAATCACATTCAATGACAAAAGATTCGGTGAAATCCAGTAGTGCTAAGACTGAAGTGGAACACATGGCATTTTTGAGAGTTGTAAATTCCTGCTATGCATCCTCATTCCAGAAGAATGATTTTTTCTTCAGGAGTTGCGTGAGGGGCTTCGCTATGCGACCATAATTGTGGACGAATTTGCGATAATAGCCTGTGAGACCCAAAAATCCTCTCAGGCTCTTCAAAGTCTTAGGTTGAGGCCAATCCTGCATTGCCTGGATCTTTTTGGGGTCCACCTTAACACCTGCACGCCCCACAATGTGGCCCAAATACTCAACTTCTTCCATGCCAAACGAACACTTGGACATCTTAACAAATAATTGATGCTTGCAGAGCAGTTGCAAAAGTAGATCTACATGTTGAAGATGTGCGACCCAAGTGCAACTATAGATGAGGATGTCTTCGAAGAAGACAAGAACGAATTTCCTGAGATATGGTTTGAGAAGATGGTTCATAAGGCTCTGAAAAGTAGATGGGGCATTACAAAGACCGAATTGCATGACCAAGAACTCATAATGGCCTTCATGAGTTCAGAAAGCGGTTTTTGGAATGTCGACTTCCTTCATGCGAATTTGGTGGTAGATCCAGCTTAGTGAAGAATTGAGCCCCATTGAGTTCATTGAGCAAATCATCAACCACTGGGATGGGAAATTTATCTTTGACTTTCAACTTATTGAGGGCCCTGAAGTCTAGACAGATCCGCCATTCCCCATCTTTCTTGAGTACCATGACCACCAGTGATGAATAAGGACTAATGCTAGGACGTATGACTCCTGCTTCCAAAAGTTCATTGATTATTTTTTCTATTTCATTCTTTTGGGTGAACGGATATCTGTAGGGGCGCACATTTTGGGGTTGGGCCCCAGGAACCAAGGTGATGCTATGATCATGTTCCCCTCTCGAGGGTGGAAGCTCATGAGGATTACAAAGACGGGCAGATGGTTATTTAAAATCTGTTGCATCTCCGGGTGAATCGACAGAGACTTAGTTTCGACTCCCTAGATGGCATTAAATTGAGCTATAACTCCACGATGTCCCGTTTTTAGCAATTTTTCCATCCTATGCGAGCTGATGATAGAGGGCGCTCCCGCCTGGAGTCCATGGAGGGTATGTGTGGAGCTGTTCTGCTTAAAACTCATATATAACTCCTGGAAATCCATTGTGATTGGCCCCAGAGTGAGAAGCCATTCAGCCCCTAGGACAATGTCACACCCACCCATGTGTATTGTAAACATGTGGGTCTTCAACTGATAATCCCCCATTTGAAGTTTGACATTTTCACAGTGGCCTTAACATTTCATTGTGTCCCCATCTACGATTTGGAATTGGAAGTTAGAAACTGCTCGTACAAAACAATTTACTGCTTCTGCGACTTTTTGATGGATGAAATTATGTGTACTTCCACTATCAATCAGGACTACTACTAGGAGATTTTTAATAAAACCTCTGATTTTGAGAGTTTGAGGTGAAGAAATCCCTGCCAAAGAATGCAGTGAAATAACTGGTTCATCAGGGACATTGTCCTTTTGGTTATCTTCTTCTACCGCCTCAGGTTCCCCAAGTGGTGTCTTCCTCTGATGAGCTGTAATCAGTGGCATCAATTTGAAAAAATTTGGGCTCCTTGCATTTGTGACTTGGGGAGTATTTTTCATCACAGTAGTAACATAATCCTTGCTTTCCTCTTTCGGCCATTTCACTTGGTGACACCTTTTGAACCTTAAGTGTTTGAGTGGTGTTGTGAGCCTGTGATGTGCGACCCTTGGCGGTGAAATTTCGGTGGGTGGCCACGGCTGCTAACGCACGTTCCATGTCACGAGCTACCTTGAAAACCTCAAGCCATGTGGGAGGGTGGTGCAGCTGGACGTGGGATTTTATGGCCTCTTTAAGACCACTGATAAAACATTCCATGTAGAACACATCTGAGAAACCCCTAGTGCGGAAGGCTAAGGCTTCAAAGGCTGTAATATATTCATCCACTGTGCCTGTCTGTCGGAGCTTAGTAAGATGACCCAAAAAAGTAGAGTCCTGGTCAAAGCAGTCTGTAAGAGCTTTTTTGAATTTTTCCCAAGTGCTAAAAGCTATATTGCAATGTTGATGCCATTCCCACCATTGCCACCTTTCATTATCCAAGTACATGCTCCCCACCATAAACTGAGTCTCATCATCTAGGACGTTATTCAAACTAAAATACTGCTCCATTTGTGCTATCCATGTCGCTGGGTGAGAACCATCAAATTTATGCATATCCAATTTGCGAGGTCTCGAACGAGATTTTTGTTTTTGGGGGCCCCAGAGGTGAGGAGAATGACTAGACTCACCCTCACTATGTCCATTTCCAATATTCTCTTCCTCATGTGCTACCTCCTTGCCCTTCTGGATTGCATCCGGGACTAATACTGATAGATTGTCAAGATGAAATTGGATGGATTTTAGGATTTGTTCCAGTTTTTCCATCCTCTCATTGGCCATCGCTTGGGCTCTAGTGGATACCATGCAACGACTTTATGCTTCTTAAAATTTGGGACCGCCAAATTTTTTTTCACTAAGAATTGAATGGTACCACTTGCTCAGCTCGTCGTCCTGATTCTGATGGGCTAGATCACCAATAAGCGCCCCGGAAGATCTTAGAAAACCCCTAACAAAGTTTTACTCCCTTAGAAATACTGCAGTCGCCGAATCCTCAAAATGTTAATGCTATCAAAAGTCCTGCGAAAATCATGCTCCAATATAGGAACCCCACACAACTACTCAGATCAGGTGGATCTAAGAGATTTGAATGGCGAAATAGATTGTTGCTGTGGATCTGATAGATCTAATAGATTGGACTGATGTTTGTTTCTGCTACACCCTTTTGCGCGAGTGGATCTGGCCGAGATGATGCATGATCCAAAGATAAACGGAGCTATGGTCTCGAGGAGTGTTAAGTGCTACAGATCACAATATACATAAGGGTCTAATAGTGGTACTCGACCTAATGTTTCAGGGCTCTAACTAAGGAGGATCAACCATACCCTTAGCCACACAACCCGACTACCCTATCATACGAGCGATTAATCTCTTCGAGTGTTGTTCTCGGTGTACTGTAGCAGCAAGACGACCGACACTTTATCTATGGCTAGGTTGCAAAGGAGCTAAGGTGCTTCCGATATACCCAGAGGGTATGTGGAAGACAGTCCGTACGCGGTTCTGTCTAATGCACTACTACTCGAAGGGGTACCCACAGGGGTTACAAGGGAGTCTAACAAGTGTGACCACCTCTTATATTTCTTGTGTGCATGCCTCCCCAAATCTGTAGGTTTATGTGCTCAACGACAGATCCCGTGGTTTAAAGATGCCAGAACACATCTCTAGCCAAAAAAAAATTTGCTGAGTAATGGAGATCCCACTGGCCCTGGAAAGAGCTCCGATACCACTTTTTATGCCTTTAACATGCAAAAGATACCCAAATACAGAATATGTGAAGAAAAATACCCATAACATAGAATAGTGAGAGTCAACAACAAATACTTTATTATTCAGAAGTAATGTTCACTGGCCTCTTCGAGGGGGCAACCTCCAATAGAGCAGAGCTTGATTCAAAAATAAGACACACGATGCTCCTCGCAAGGAGTCTCTATCCTTTATATATGACTCATACATGTAATACCATGGATCAATACCATGGGTTTTATTAATACCATCTACAAATATTAGGCCCATTTGCAACTAACTGTGGTCCCGTAATAAATAGCGGGTTAACCACTTACAATTATTAATATGGGCTTTATTGACTCTTTATTATGACGTGATCCCACTACATAAATAAGGCGGTTAGGGTGGGACCCTAACAATTGTTCATTTTATAATGTAAAGGAGGTTTCACCCTCGAAGAGGCTTAATTCTAAGGCATTCATCTATCATTTCTATCTTTTTGTGAGCTCGTTTCATAAAATTTGTATCAGAGCTTTGGATTCTAGGGTTTTGCTATTCTAAATAGGTCATCGTGGCTTTTTCACTATAACCTGTTTTCTATGATGTTTTAGAAGAGAAAAAAAAACCATTTGATATAAACTCATGTTAAACCTCGTGTCCGCATTACAGAGCTTGTCTTGCTATATTTTCTGAGATATGATCTAAGGAACATAGGGTTTTTGCAGAACCCTTAATTACATTCCAAAAAGGTCACATTGGGAAAATCATCATAACTGTCTCTCTGAGCATCATATTGAAATTTCATAGGAAGTTACAAAAAGAGGACAGGCTGTAGTTTCTTGTATATATTTTTCAGCTCCAATGGTCAAAATAGTGACATGTCGCACTTCATACAAGTTCGCTCTTCTCAAAAGGTATATAATCAGGTCGTCTTGGGAGATTGTGCATAACTCTTTCTTGGAGAATCCAATTTCGACCAACATGGTGGAATTGGAAAGAGGACATAGAGGGCTACTGCAAGTCACGATTTCAGAACTAGAAGATCGGAAATTACATAGTTACAATTGTTTCAAGGGCGATCTCATAAAATCAAGAAAAGGCAATATGAGGAAGTTTGATGGGAAGGATCTGCTAAATTGGATACTACAGATGGAGAAACATTTTGATCTACATGAGGTGAAACTATTACAAAAGGTACATATTGCATCTTCATATTTAGAACTGGATGAATTTTTGTGGTATAAAGGGCTTTGCTCCCATAAACCACTTGTTACGTGGTCAATTTTCACAGAGGAAATGATAGCACATTATGAGGATACTATTGTAACATTTTTTGGTTCTGATTAGACAGAATATTTCAAAAAATGTTAAGTTAAGATATGGACATACAAATACTAAATAAAATATTAGTTTAAAAATATTTTTTATGATGATGTCCATATCAAAGAAAATGTTAGGGTAAATGCTCTAAAATATCAAGGAAAAAGGAAAATGTTAGGTAGAAAGAAAACAAATAAACTCTGAAAGTGGTCAAGTTTAAATGCCACTACTTTTTTTTTGCAAAATAATTGTTGTCTGAAGCCTGTTTTAAATGCCACAACCCATGATAGTCAAAATGTTTAATCTTGACTACTTCATGCTTTAAATTTTATGTTATAGGTAGAGAATAAAGCTCTGGCCAAACTATTTAATCTTGGTAGATCAATAGTTAGGTAGAGAATAATAAGGTGCTCAACAATTTAATTTGAGCCCTTGGAGGTTCTAAGGGTACATTTAGATATTTTTTTGTTAAATAATAATAAAGGATAAGGGTTTTCTAGGTCAAATGCACCCTTTAAGTGAAGAAAAAATGATAGGATAAGGAAAGTGTAAGTAGAGAAAGGTTGCAAAAGTTTAATGGTTGATTGGACAAAATCTACATTTCTCATGTTTCTATGCTCATGACGCAATTACAAAAAGAAAATGAAGGTTTACAAAGTTAATTTATTAACCTCCCTCATCCTTATTCATTCATATATTTAATAATTTCCCCTTCATACATTCATATTCATTTCTCACTAAAAAACCAGTTTTCCTATGGTAAAAACCCTTTTTACCTAGGAAAAGTAAAAACACCATGAAAAATCCCTTTTACGATACAAAAACCCTTTTTTAATCATTAAAACCCTTTTTTACATGTAAAATCCTCTTTACATAAAAAAAAACCCATAAAAATATCTTTACCCTAAGCATAAATGGTTATATGAAATGTTAAATCAACTCATAAAAATATTTTACTTAGTGTTATTCCTCTTTTCTACTATATTTCATATTAACACTAACATATGTTATTAAATCCTTAAAATTCCCCTTTCTTGTATAATAAAAATCCTTTAATATAATAACTCGAAAACCCTTAGTTTTTGTTTAAAAACTTTGTATTATATACAAATATCACATTGGCAAGACCATAGGTCTTTAAACATGCATATTCCATAGTTTTATTAATAAAAATATGTATTTAAACATATATCGAATCGGCGGGATCGTAGAACCCTTTAAACATACATACACCCCACATTGCAATATGCGATGGGAGCCCAGACCTGACGTATATATATATCATATTTCATACTATTTTGCATCTGCCCCTCCATCACAGTCTCGCCTATAACATAACCCTCTGTGTTTGCAATCCTCGACTGCGATATCAAAGCCCAAACTTGATGCATCTATATATAATATATTATATAATAATATATATATATATATATATATTAATTACATATTACCACCACATCCCATCCAGCCTCATCGCAATTCCAAACGAAAGCAATAACATTTTGCCTTTGGAATATCCAATCTCCGATTGCGATAAACCCAAACCCGACCACATATATATTACAATTTAATGCTATATCACATCCATTCTCATGGAAAGTCCCAACCAAAGCCATTACTCCCCTCCATACTGCGATTGCGATATGCGAATAATCCTCGGACAGGATATAATTATCTGCCCGCATACATAAATTTCAAGTCCTCCATATGCAATTTGTGAAGGTTTTTAGTGTTAAATCGGTTTATGATTTAAATGAAGAAATGACCCAAAAATCCTTCATTTAATGCTAATCTCTATTTTTAACCATGATTAAGCCATTCCCACTAGAATTAATCCCTCCATACTCTTTCCACCACTGTTCACCTTCGCGAGGTTTTTCCATTAAACACATTTTAACAACATTTTGCTCTGTTTGCTTGTTTTATATAGTGCATCCTCTATAATGTCTCTGCAGCCATTAAATCATGGTTTCACCCTCCGATATGCCCCAAACTCCTTCCAATTGGCCTTTTGAAGCCAATGAAGACCTTCTCTGCCACTTGAGTTTTTCTTAACAGTTTTATGTGTTTTGCAGGTAAAAGTTGTTGTTCCAGGTTTATAAAAACAAGCCTTGATAATAGTTGGAAGACCAAATGAGAGATTTACTATGAAAAACATAGTAAAAACCTGAAATGTGTAGTAAAGTAGAAAGGAGCACAATAAAGGTCACTCAACTAGGTCAAAAGAGATTTACAGAGTTTAAACAATATCAGTAAAAGGGTTAAATGAAGAAATCTACCAGCTTAGAGGATACAAACAACAAAGCAGCATAAAGGGTGAAAATATCCTACAGAAGGCCAGCACATCTTGAATAAAGGGGACAACAAGAAGCATTTCAAACGCCCGCCCCTATATTCTTGCCATGAATATATTTCTTTTCCTAAAAATCTTAATCTGTTTTAGGATCTTGTCCTAATTTTCATTATTGTATAAATAACTCTTTTCTAGAGTTGTAAATGGTTTGGAGTTGAATATTCATAGTTCTGTTATTTCCAATTTGAACGTAGAAGTCATCTTTGAAGGAAGATTTTGTAGACACTTGATGTACTTAGTCTTTCTGGGGCCTTAATACAAAAAAAAGGATTATGAATCTTGTTTTACATAGTTCTGTATTATCCTATAATTTTTTCCAGTTTTAAATCATTATTATTTTCTTCATATGCTTATGACTTATTAAGATATATAGGTAGGAACAATTAGAGTTTCAATTGATTCCTATAAGCTCCTAAAGTGATCATCTATTAAGAAATTGGATTAATGCAACTGTCTATGTAGTTAATCCCCTGTAATCAATAAGCCATCAACATCTTGTGTAAGCTTAAGTATACTACCTTGAATCTTTTGAATGTAGTTTAGAAGGTTTTCCAACTTATGATTGTTCTGTTTTACAGTCTAGAAACTGTGATAATCATATTATTTTTCTATCTTCTACTCACCACTATTTTTGATCTATATCACTGTGTAATGCTTTATAGCAACCCTTTGTTGAAGTATCAATATAACCGAAAGGATTAATTACTTCAATTCTACATCTAACTTCATTCATTGGTCTTCCAAAATTAAAACTAGAAACCCCCAACATAATTATTTTAGATGCTGTAGCATTGGTAGCTTGACCTACTACTATCTCAAAGGTACAACATCAGACTGGCGCTATTGCCAGGGATTCAAATTTCATTTTAGCTTCCCTTGGGACAATGATATTCGTTCATTCTTTCCATTAAAGGTGATTAAATGGTTTATGAAGGTTAAAATCATTTAACTAGGTGACTCTACACTCCCAAGTTGGCACCATATAAACATACTAGATCTCGTTTAGAAGGTGACATAGTTAGTCCTTTGTCAAATCCTAAAAAGATTATGAGAAATGCCATATCTTAAAGGAGACACCAACCATCTTCTTCTTCCTCTTCAGTCCTACAGTCTGAAGAATTAGAATCATTTGACCCCTATAGTAATATCCCAGCTGATCCTGATTACTCACATTTATCACCTAGGGTTTTTGAACTTCTAGATAAAGGAGTTGATCTTAAGTCAGCCTACCTTATCCATTCATTAGAAGCTCATCCAATACCCAAACTACCATCAGGATCACCTAAAATTGAATTTGATTTGGGTGTCAATCTACCAAAATATAAACCCATAGATTTTATACCCCCTACCACCTATCATTTTCCTTCCATTTTTGATCAACTTGAAGCTTCTTCTTCCAAACAATCTGAGGAGAAATTTTCTATATATTCCAATCCCCTCTTTGAAACAATGGGGTAATAAAAAGGATCCTCTTTACTTCCTCACAGAATTTGAAGATCTTAAAAGGAACTTCGGTGAAATAGTAGTAGATTTTATCAAAAGGTTCAACAAACTCTATTACAAAATGCTTGTTGATTGTAAACCTCCTGTAGCAGCAACTATGCCTAGATTTTCCAAAGCTTTCGATGATGACTTTGATGTTATGCTATGAGAGAGATCTTCAAGAACTCTTGAAGACGTGCAAACAAGCACTATAGAAGTAGAATCAAATAGGGATCCCTCAACTTCTTTGAAACTTAAGGAAGAAAAGGCTCAAAGAAAACTCAAATCTGTTCAAGAAGTCTCTAATTCGTCTAAGACTAAATCAGAAGACTCAAAAATAGATTAATAACATATCTTCTTAGAAACCTATCAAATGTGATTTCAAAGATTGAGACCCAACCTAAGACCATACAAAAAATAGTTACTAGCCCCAAAACCAAAATCAATGTCAGTATAAAAGAAACCAACCACTGCAAATTATTCAGGGACCTACCAATGATCAATAGGTTCCTACTCCTCTATTAATAGATGACCAACAACCTGATGATAATACTATGACAATTAATAAATATATTAATAGTATGGATTCTTCTTCTTCCAATCAAACAACCATCATTCCTGTCTCACAACAGTATTAGGTTCAAGAAGAACAAGAAGCTGCATAGGTATCTAAATATCATGCTTTTTTTGAATTTTTAATTGCATAATTAAACAAAAGGTATGATATTAGGCCTAGAGCTGGTCTTAGGAGAAAATCCAGTGATTGAACCACATAACAAAACTACTGAAGCTTAAGCAACTCTTATTTAGCCATTATATCAATCAAATGATACTACCCAAGCTAGTAAAAATATTTTAACTACATTTAATGTCAAAAAAGAATTAGAGAGGGTTAAGATCCCAATTCCATTATCAGAACTTTCTAAAAACCCTAGTTACAAAAGTCAAGCCACAAAATGGATACAAGACACCGCAGCTGATGCTGAAGGTGATGTCATAAGTCTACAAGATAAAAAGCGAGTAGTAGTTTTTGGCCCTGGCTCAGACATGATCGTTAAGATAGTGCCTCCTTTCTATGTAAATCTTAAAACAAATGACTCTATGGTATACAATTGTATGCTTGATTCAGGAGCATCAACCAGTCTTATGGCAAAAGCTATCATGGACCATTTGAAACTCGACATTCCTAAATCCTACCATGACTTGTACACCTTTGATTATAAAAGACTGCCCTGTGTAAGATTAATCAAGGATTACCAAGTTTGGAATGCTCCTTTCTAGGTCTTGTTGTTGGAAACTAGGGGGAACTCTATAGATGGACATGTCATATGCTACTATTATTGTTTTTGGAGGAGAGCAGTTAAGATTATATAGAGAGGTAAGATTTGCACATACTGTTTGTAAAACTTACTAGCCAAGGAACCATCCAATATATGCAATCAATCAAGACTTTGGCTGTTTTAAGCTCACTTCAAACCAACATAAAACTCAAGTCAAGATTGAATAGGTAGTTGAAATTCCTGAACCAAACCAAAATAATATTTGGAAACTATTCTTTGATGGCTCTTGCACAAAAGATCGGGAAGGAGCTGAAGGTGTTTTAATTTCACCTAAAAAGGAATATATAACCCAATCATGTAAATTAGACTTCGAAGTCACTAATAATGTAGCTTAATACAAAGCTTTCCTTTTAGGATTGCAGTTAGCCAAAAGCCTAAAAGTTGAAAACTTGAGTGCTTTTACCGATTCTGAACTTATTGTTAGGGAAGTAAAGAATGTTTTCTAGATCAAGCACCCAAGACTTAGGTCTTATCGAAATGAAATATGTGGTTTAATTGAAAATATTTTTTATTCTTTTAATTTGACTCACATTCCCAGAGATCAGAAAATTCACGCAGATGCCCTAACTTTCTATGACAACGCTTTTGAAATTCCTGATCATTCTGATGTACTTTATCATATTCAAGTCAAATATAGGCCATTTATCCCTGATAATCTAAAACATTGGAAAATATTCGAAGATGATGAACAATTGAAATCATTTCTGCAGATAATAGATGATTTTTCATTTCTGCAAATTGATGATGACAGAATTGAAATAAATGAAAATAAAAAAGGGATTGATACTTTAGCTTTTAATGCCTAGATTGATAATCACGACATTATTCAATTATCAAACAATTTCATTCCAAAGGGACTCATTCCTTTAGAAAAATTATTTGATCAAAATGATGTTTTCCAAAACCTGCAGTCCATTTCTTCAGAAGATGACATAGAAGAGATTAACGCTGGAACTGTTGAAGATATTAAAAACATCAAATAATGTGCTTATCTAGACCCAAAAATCAAAGCTTAGTAATTTAGGTTGCTGCAAAATTATAAAGACGTTTTTGCGTAGAATTATGCTGATTTAAAGACCTATGATACATCATTAACACAACACAAGATTCTTGTCAAACTAGAAGAAAAACCGTCTTAGAAGAAGCTTAGAAGGATAAATACAAGTCTTCTACCAACTTTAGAAAAAGAAATTAAGAAAATGTTAGATGCCCAAATCATCCTCCCTCTTAGATATTCTAATTGGGTTGCAAATATGGTTCCCGTTAGAAAGAAAAATGAAGAAATAAGACTCTGAGTGGATTTTAGAAATCTAAATAAGACATCATTAGAAGAAAATTATCCCTTGCCCAAAATGGATCAGTTGTTGCAACTGGTTTCAAGAGGGAAACTACTTTCTATGCCTGATGGTTTTTCAGGCTATAATCAAGTGAACATTAATACAAAAGACAGAGAGAAAACAACTTTTACTACACGCTAGGGTACATTCATGTACGTTAGGATGCCATTTGGCTTAACCAATATTGAAGCAACATTTCAGAGAGCAACAAACATCACTTTCATGGGTCAGGTAAATAAATTTGTGGTCATTTATCTTGATGATATAAATTTTTTTTCTAAATCTGATTAGAAACATTTAAAGCACTTGATCAAGTTTTTTGATAGGTGTAGTAAATTTGGAATATCACTGAACCCAAAGAAGTCCTTGCTTGCCGTCAAAGAAGGAAAATTGCTGGGCCATATAATTTCAAAGGAAGGCATAGTAATTGATCCCAAATGGATATATAGCATAGAAACATTGACCTTTCTTAGAAACAGAAAGGAGATTCAAGTTCTTCTGGGCAATATTAATTTTTCTAAGGACATTCATTCCCAATTATGCACAAATTTTGAAAGATATAACAAAAATGCTCCAAAAGGATCATGAAGTCCAATGGACTCCTTCTCTAGGCACGCATTTGAACAGATAAAAGGGGCTACCTCTGAAGCTCCCACCTTAGTTAGCACTGGTTATACTAAGCCATTTAGTATTTTCTCTTTTTCCTCCGAAACAACACTTGCTGATGTTATAGAAAAATGAAGATTCCCATGACCAACCCATAGTCTTTTTCAGCAAGGATATGAGAGATGTTGAGCTAAAGTACGACATCATTGAGAAGAAAGACTGTGCACTTATTCAAGCCCTCAAATCATTTAAAATGTATGTCTTACACTCACCTATTACTGCTTATATCCCAAATAATGTTGTCAAAATTGCCTTAACCCAACCAAACACTGATGGGAAAAGAGGTAGATGGATCACTCAAAATCTAAAGTTTGATCTAACTATCAAGACAACCAAGCTAGTAAAAGGTTCAGGATTACCAAAGCTTCTCACTGAATCAAACTGTAGAGTACTTGGAATCAATTATGTTTTATAAATACAAGGGAAGAATACACAAGAACCTTCTTTCCTTGCAGAAGGGGAGAAGCCACAATAACCTTCCCTTAATCCTAGAGAGGAGAATCCACAAGAAACTCCACTTTCAGAGCAGATTAGTCCTATACACATTGATGAGAAATATTTGATGTCAAACTGGTATCAAGATATTGTAAATTTCTTGATCAATTTTGAGTGTTCAACATCGTTCTCCAAGACCCAGTGTAAAACTCTTAAGTTAAAATCAGTGAAGTACTACATTATTAATGCAAATTTATAGTAGAAGGATCCGCTCAATATTTTGTTATTATGTTTAACAGAATTAGAAACTGAAGGCATCATTGATTAGTTTCATATCGGATTTTGTGGGGGACACTATTCTTGGAGAGCAATAGCATACAAGATTCTGAGGGGAGGATTTTATTGGCCTACATTGTTTTTACAAGTACGTGCAAAGGTAAGATGTTTTGTTCCTTGCCAAATGTTTGCTAGAAAATAGAAATTAGCAGCTCTTCCACTTGTTCCATCAATAGTTTCAGCACCTTTTTCTCAATGGGGATTAGATTTTATTGGAGAGATTCACCCAACTTCAAGTAATCAACATAGATGGATCCTCACTGCAACATATTACTTTACTAAATGGGTGGAAGCAATTATAGTTGGAAATGTTACTGATGCAGTAGTAATCAAGTTTATTGACGAGAACATCTTATCTAGATTTGGTTACACAACTCAAATTGTAACTGATAGTGCAACATCTTTTCCTAGTGTTAAAATGATTGATTTTTTCCAGAAATAACAAATTTCATTACATCATTCAACTCCATATTACGGTCAGGGTAATGGTCTTGTAGAATCATCAAAAAAGAGTTTGGTAGAGGTAATCAAAACGACACTAGCTGATCATAAGAAGAGCTAAGATTCACATTTGATTTATGCAATATGGGCAAATAGAATTACTCCAAATAGGTCAACTGGAAAATCTCCATTTCAGCTAGTCTATGGGAGAGATGCAATTTTCAGTACCAATTTGGCTTTCCCTGTTTTAAATTTATGAAGGATGCAATAGATGAATTTGATGATTTTTTTAGAAGAGTAAATCAGATTATTGATCTTAATTAAAACAAAGATGAAGTTCAATACAAATTGCAAAAATATCAGAATAAGGCGAAGGTCCTGTTTTATCAAAGAGATAGGGAAAGGGACTTTAAGGAAGGTGATTTAGTTGTAAGATGGGACGCAATGAAAGAAGACAAAGGAAAGCATGACAAAATTGACAATTTATGGTTTGGACCTTTAGCAACTGTTGAAGTAAAGGGAAATAACACTTTTGTGCTGCAGAACCTTGAGGGGTTGTATTCCACTTATCCTATAAATGGAAGGTTTCTCAAACATTACATTCAATACTAAGAAGTTGAAATAGTTTTCACTGTAAATACTCTGGCTTTCCTTTTCTTTCCAAGATGCTAGTGTGATTTTTCTTTTTTCAGCAAGGACACCATGGCCTGAGAAATAGGCGCATGGATCTGCAGGTTCTCTGCATTCTATAAGAGAAGGAAATCCCCAAATGGAGCCAATGTTGTAGCATTTTTTGGTTTTGATTAGATAGAATATTTCAAAAAATGTTAAGTTAATATATGGACATGCAAATAGTGAATAAGATGTTAGTTTAAAAAGCATTTTTGATGATGATGTCCATATCAAAGAAAATGTTAGGGTAGATGTTCTAAAAATTCAAGGCAAAAATAAAATGTTAGGTAGAAAGAAAATAAATAAACTCTAAAAGTGAGCAAAATAATTGTTGTGTGCAGCTTGTTTGAAATGTCACAACCCATGATAGTCAAAATATTTAATCATGACTACTTCATGCTTTAAATTTGATGTTATAGTTAGAGAGTAAAGATTTGGCCAAACTGTTTAATCTTGGCAGATCATTAGTTAGGTAGAGAATAATAAGGTGCTCAACAATTTAATTTGATCCCTTGGAGGTTATAAGGGTAGATTTAGATAGTTTGTTTTTGTTAAATAGGAAGAAAGGATAAGGGTTTGCTAGCTTAAATGCACATGTTAAGTGAAGAAAAAATGATAGGATAAGAAAAGGGTAAGTAGAGAAAGGTTGCAAAAGTTTAATGGTTGATTGGATAAAATGTAAATTTATCATGTTTCTATGCTCATGAAGTAGTTACATGAAGCAAATGAAGGTTTACAAAGTCAATTTATTAACCGCCTCATTCTTATTCATTCATATATTTACTAATTTCCCCTTCATACATTCATATTCATTTTTCACTAAAAAACCCCTTTTCCTATGGTAAAAAGCCTCTTTACCTAGGAAAAGTAAAAACATCATGAAAAATCCCTTTTACCGTATAAAATCCTTTTTTTACAATTAAAATCCCTTTTTACACGTAAAATCTTTTTTACACAAAAAACCCATAAAAATATCTCTACCTTAAAGTATAAATGCTTATATGAAAAGTTAAATCAACTCATAAAAACATTTTACTTAGTGTTATTCCTCTCTTCCGCTATATTTCATATTAACACTAAGATATGTTATTAAATCCTTAAAATTCCCCTTTCCCGTATAATATAACTCCTTTAATATAATAACCCAAAAAACCTTAGTTTTTGTTTAAAAACTCCGTATTATATATAAATATTGCATTGGTAGGATTGCAGGCATTTAAACATGCATACAACATAGTTTTATTAATAAAACTATGTATTTAAACATATATCACATCGGCGAGATCAAAAAAGCCCTTAAAGAGACATACACCCCCACATTGTGATATGAGATGGGGAGCCTGGACCCAAC
>APFE030030486.1:0-21529 GCA_000404065.3 Pinus taeda | reverse complement strand
TGATCTATATCACTATGTAATGCTTTATAGCATCCCTTTGTTGAAGTATTAATATAACCCAAAGGATTAATTACCTCAATTCTTTATATGTCTTCATTCATTGGTCTTCCAAAATTAAAATCAAAAAGCCCAAATCAATTATTTTAGTTGCTTTGGCAATGGTAGCCTGACCTACTACTATTTCAGAGGTACAACATCAGATTGGCACTATTGATGGGGATTCGAATTTCATTTAAGCTTCCCTTGGGACAACAATATTCATTCATTATTTCCTTTAAAGGTGATTAAAGGGTTTAGAAAGGTTAAAATCATTCACCTAGGTGACTCCACTCTCCAAAGTTGGCACCATATAAACATACCAGATCTCATATAGAAGGTGACATAGTTAGTCCTTTATCAGACCCTGAAAAGATTCTAAGAAAATCTAGATCTAAAAGGGAACACCAACCATCTTCTTCTTCCTCTTTAGTCTGCCAATTTGAAGAATTAGAATCATTTGACCCCTATGGTAATATTCTATTTGATCCCGATTACTCTGATTTATCACATATGGTTGTCGAACTTCTAGATAAAGGAGTTAATTTTAAGTCATCCTACCTTATCCATTCATTAGAAACTCATCCAATACCCACACTACCATCAGGATCACCTAAAACTGAATTTGATTTTGGTGTCAATCTACCAGAATATAAACCCACAAATTTTATATCCTCTTCCATCTATCATCTTCCTTCCATTTTTGATCAACCTACAACTTCTTCTTCCAAACAATTTGAGGGGATGTTTTCTATGTATTCTAATCCTCTCTTTGGAACAAAAGAAGGTATTCCTTTACAGGTCCCAAAGTTAGTTGTTAGAACTCCTTTGAAGTTTTTCAGGAGATCTCCTCCTCCTTCATCTCCAACTAGTTCATCAACTCCTAAATCACCATCTTCTTCCTCTACTTCTTCTTCATCCTCTACATCTACACAAACACCTCATACTCCACCTAGACAACCTCATACACCTCAATAACCTCATACACCACCTGTTGTCATGGCTTTCTGACCTATTGTACAAGCTAGATATGCTGCCTTAGTCTTACCTAATAACCTTGATGTGTTCCCACCTGGATACTTAAAATACCTTCCCAAGTACAATGGAGAAACTAGTCCCTTAGCTGAGGACCATCTTCAAGCATTCCTTGACTTCACAGACAACATGAATATTGAACAAGAAAATGTTTATATGAGATTGTTTCTACAGTAACGCGAGGGAAATTTGAGGATTTGGTTTAGACAGTTACAAACAACTACCATTAGAAATTGGGAAGAGCTTACTACGATATTTAAAAATCAATGGGGTGTGAAAAAGGATCCTCTTTACTTCCTCATAGAATTGAAGAGCTTAAAAGGTACTTCAGTGAACTGGTAGCAAATTTTATCAAAAGATTCAAAAAACTCTGTTACAAAATGCTTGTTGATTGTAAGCCCCCTCTAGCAGTAGCTAAGTCTATATTTTGCAAAGATTTTGATGATTACTTTGTTGTTATGCTACGAGAGAGAACTTTAAGAACTCTTGAAGGCATGCAAACAAATGCTATAGAAGTAGAAGAAAATAGGGAAGCCTCAACTTCCTTGAAACTTAGGGAAGAAAAGGCTCAAAGAAAACAAAAATCTGTTCAACAAGGCCCTAGTTCCTCTAGGACTAAATTAGAAAACTCAAAAATAGATGAAATAGCATATCTTCTTAGAAACCTATCAAATAGGATTTCAAAGATTGAGACCCAACCTAGGACCATACAATAAACAGATAGTAGGCCCCAAAACCAAAAACAAAGTCAGTATAAAAGAAACCAACGACTACAAATTCTTCAGAGACATACCAATGATCAACAGGTTCCTACTCCTCTATTAATAGATGACCAACAACCTGCTGATAATAATATGACAATTAATGAAGATATTAATAGTATGGATTCTTCTTCTTCCAATCAAATAACCATCATTCCTCTCTCACAATAGAATCAGGTTCCAAAAGAACAGGAAGCTGTACAGTTATCCAAATATCATGTTTTTTTCTGAATTTTTAATTGCAAAAATAAACAAAATGTATGATCTTAGGCCTATACTTGGGCCTGGCAGACCTCCAAAGGAATCTCCAGTGATTGAACCACATACCAAAACCACTAAAGCTCAAACAACTCTTATTCAACCATTAGATCAATCAAATGATACTACCTAAGCTCGTAAGATCATTTTGACTGCATTTAATGTTGAAAAAAATTAGAGAGGGTTAAGATCCCAATTCCATTATCAGAACTTTTGAAAAACCCTAGTTACAAAATCCAAGCCACAAAATGGATACAAAACACCTCAGTTGATGTTGAAGGTGATGTCATAAGTCTACAAGATAAAAACCCAACAACAATTTTTGGCCCTAGTCCAGACATGGTCAATGAGATAGTGCCTCATTTATATGTAACACTTAAAACAAATGACTCTATGTTATAGAATTGTATGCTTGATCAGGAGCATCACACAATCTCATGGAAAAGTCTATCATGGACCATTTGAAACTTGACATCACTAAATCCTACCGTGACCTATACACCTTTGATTTTAAAAGAGTGCCCTATTTAGGATTGATCAAGGATTTAGTGGTTACCCTTGCCCGAATTCCAGTGAAAATTGTAGTGCTTGATATTGTTGCTACATATATCCCTCCCAAGTTTGTAATGCTCCTTTCTAGGTCTTGTTGTGCCAAACTAGGGGGAACTCTACAGATGGACATGTCATATGCTACTATTCCTATTTTTGGAGGAGAGTAGTTAAGATTATATAGGGAGGAATGATTTGCACATAGTGTTTGTAAAATTAACCAACCAAGGAGCCATCCAAATTATGTAATCGATCAAGAATTTTGTTGTTTTTAGCTCACTTCAAACTAACATAAAACTCAAATCAGTATTGAAGAGGTAGTTGAATGTCCTGAACCAAACCAAACTAATATTTGGAACTTGTTCTTTGATGGCTCTTGCAAAAAAGATCGGGTAGGAGTTCGAGTTGTTTTAATTTCACCTGGAAAGGAAAATATAACCCAATCATGTAAATTAGACTTCGAAGTCACTAATAATGTATCTGAATATGAAGCTTTCCTTTTAGGATTGCAGCTAGCCAAAAGCCTAAAAGTTCAAAACTTAAGCATTTTTACGGATTCTAAACTTATTGTTAGGCAAGTAAAGAATGTTTGCCAGACCAAGAACCCAAGGCTTAGGTATTATCAAAATTAAATATGGGATTCAGTTGAAAATATTTTTTATGCTTTTAATTTGACTCACATTCCCAGATATCAGAACATTCACACAGATGCATTAGTTGTCTCTGCCAACGCTTTTAAAATTCCTAATCATACTAATGTACTTTATTAGATTCAAGTCAAATATAGGCCATCTATCCCTGATAATTTGAATTATTGGAAATTATTGAAAGATGATGAACAATTGAATCATTTCTGCAAGTAATAAATGATTTTTCATTTCTGCAAATTTATGATGACAGAGCTTAAACAAATGAAAATACAGAAGGAAATGATACTTTAGATTTTAAAGCCCAGATTGCTAATCACGACATTATTCATTTATCAAATAATTTTATTCCAAAGGGACTCATTACTTTAGAGAAAATATTCAATCAAAATGATGTTTTCCGAAACCCGCAGTCCATTTCTTCAGAAGATGACATAGAAGAGATTAACATTGGAATTGTTGAAGATATTAAAAGAATCAAATAATGTGTTTATCTGGACCCCGAAATCAAAGCTCAGTATTCTAGGTTGCTGCAAAATTATAAAGACATTTTTGCCTAGACTTACGCTAATTTAAAGACCTATGATACATCATTAATACAACACAAGGTTCCTGTGAAACCAGAAGCAAAAGCATATTAGAAGAAGCTTAGAAGGATAAATACAACTCTTCTACCAACACTAGAAAGAGAAATTAAGAAAATGTTAGATGCCCAAATCATCCTCCCTCTTAGATATTCTAAATGGGTTGGAAATCCAGTTCCCGTTAGAAAGAAAAATGAAGAAATCAGACTCTGAGTGGATTTTAGAAATCTGAATAAGGCATCATTAAAAGAAAATTATCCCTTTCCCAAAATGGATCATTTATTGCAAATTGTTTCAGGAGGGCAAATACTTTCTATGCTTGATGGTTTTTCAGGCTATAATCAGGTGAACGTTGATAAAACAGACAAAGAGAAAACAACTCTTACTACATGTTGGGGTATGTTCGTGTACACTAGGAGGCGATTTGGCTTAACCAATGCTGGAGGAACATCTCAAGGAGAAATTGACATCACTTTCATGGTTCAGGTAAATAACTTTGTGGTCATTTATCTTGATGACATAACTGTTTTTTCTAAATCTAATTAGAAACATTTAAATCACTTGATGAAGGTTTTTGACAGGTGTGGAAATTTGGAATATCACTGAACCCAAAGAAGTCTTCATTTGCTATCAAAGAAGGAAAATTTTTGGGCCATACAATTTCAAAGGTGGGTATAGTAATTGATCCCAAATGAGTATCTGCCATAGAAAAATTGACCTTTCCTGGAAGCAAAAAGGAGATTCAAGCTTTTCTAGGCAAGATTAATTTTCTAAGGAGATTCATTCCAAATTATGCAGAAGTTGTGAAAGATATAACAAACATTCTCCAAAAGGATCATGAAGTCAAATGGACTCCTTCTTATAGGCATGCATTTAAACAAATAAAAAGGGCTATCTATGAAGGTCCCACCTTAGCCAGCCATGGTAATACTAAGCCATTTAGTATTTTCTCTTTTGCCTCCAAAACAACACATGCTAATGTTTTATTACAGAAAAATGAAGATTCCCATGACCAACCCATAAATGTTTTAAGCAAGGATATGAGAGATGCTGAGCTGAAGTATGACATGACTGAGAAGCAAGCCTATGCACTTATTCAGGCCCTGAAATCATTCAGAATGTATGTCTAACACTCACCTATTATTGCTTATGTCCCAAATAGTGTTGTCAAAATTGTCTTAACCTAGCCAGAGACTGATGGGAAAAGAGGTAGATGGATCACTCAAATTTTGGAGTTTGATCTAAATATCAAGACTACCAAGCTAGTAAAAGGTCAAGGATTAGCAAAGCTTCTAGCTAAATCAAACTACAAAGTACTTGGAATCAATTTTGTTTTAGAAATGTAGGAGAAGAATACACAACAACCTTCTATCCTTGCAGAAGGGGAGAACCCACAAGAACCTTCCCTTCATCCTAGAAGGGAGAATCCACAAGAACCTCCACTTTTATAGCACATCAATCCTATACACATTGATGAGAAGTATTTGTTTTCAAACTAGTATCAAGATATTGTACACTTCTTGATCAATTTTGAGTGTCCAGCATCAATCTCCAAGACCCAGTGTAAAATGCTTAAGTTGAAATCAACCAAGTACTGCATTATTAATGAAAAATTATACTGGAAGGATCCACTCAATATTTTGTTATTATGTTTAACAGAATCAGAAACTGAAGGCATCATTGATCAGTTTCATACAATATTTTGTAGGGGGACACTATGCTTGGAGAGCAACAACATACAAGATTCTAAGGGGAGGATTTTATTGGCCTACATTGTTTTTACACGTAGGGGAAAAGGTTAGAGGTTGTGTTCCTTGGCAAATGTTTGCTGTAAAACAGAAGTTAGCAACTCTTCCACTTGTTCCATTAATAGTTTCAACACATTTTTCTCAATGGGGATTAGATTTTATTTGAGATATTCATCCCACTTCAAGTAATCAGCATAGATGGATCCTCACTACAACATATTACTTTACTAAATGGGTGTAAGCAATTGCAATCAGAAATGCTACTGATGCAGTAGCAATCAAGTTTATTGAGGAGAAAATCTTATCTAGATTTGGTTGCTCAACTCAAATTGTAACTTATAATGCAACATATTTTTCTAGGGTTAAAATGATTGACTTTCTCTAAAAATATCAAATTTTGTTACATCATTCAACTGAATATTACCCTAAGGGTAATGGTCTTGTAGAATCATCAAACAAGAATTTGGTAAAGGTAATAAAAAAGACACTAGCTAATGATAAGAAGAGCTAGGATTCACATTTGATTTACGTAGTATGGGCAAATAGAATTACTCCAATGAGGTCAACTGGAAAATATCCATTTTAGCTAGTCTATAGGAAAGATACAATTTTCCCTACCAATTTAGCTGTCCATATTTTAAAATTTCCACAGGATGCAACATATGAGCCTGATGATTTTTCTAGAAGAATAAATCAGATTATTGAGCTTAATGAAAACAAAGATGAAGGTCAATACAAATTGCAGAGATATCAGAATAAGATGAAGGTCATGTTTGATAGAAGAGCCAGGGAAAGGGACTTTACGAAAGGTGATTTAGTTCTAAGATTGGATGCGATGAAAGAAGAGAAAGGAAAGCATGGAAAATTTGACAATTTATGGTTTGGACCTTTAGCAATTGTTGAAGTAAAGGGAAACAACACTTTTGTACTGCAACATCTTGAGGGGCTATATTCCCCTTATCTTGTAAATGTAAGTTTTATCAAACATTGCATTCAGTACTGAGAAGTTGATATAGTTTTCATTGTAAATACTATAGATTTCTTTTTCTTTCTAAGATGTTAGTGTGCTTATTGTTTTTACAACAAGGACCCCATAGCCCAAGGAGAAGGCACATGGATCTGCATGTTTTTTTCATTCTATAGGAGAAAGTAGTCCCCAAATGGAGCCAATGTTGTAGCATTTTTTGGTTTTGATTAGGTAGAATATTTCAAAAAATGTTAATTTAATATATGGAAATACAAATAGTGAATAAAATGTTAGTTTAATTTTTTTTTAATGATGATTTCCATATCAAAGAAAATGTTAGGGTAGACTCTCTAAAAAATAAGGCAAAAAGAAAATGTTAGTTAGAAAGAAAACAAATAAACTCTGAAAGTGAGCAAGTCTAAATGCCACTACTCTATTTCTGCAAAATAATTGTTGTGTGAAACTTGTTTGAAATCCCACAACTCATGATAGTCAAACTATTTAATCTTGATTGCTTCATTCTTTAAATTTGATGTTGTAGTTATAGAATAAAGATATGGCCAAACTGTTTAATCTTGGCAGATCAATAGTTAGGTAGAGAATAAGGGTAGATCAGTAGTTAGGTAGAGCCCTTGGAGGTTAAAAGGGTAGATTTAGATAGTTTTCTTTTGTTAAATAAGAAGAAAGGCTAAGGGTTTGCTAGCTTAAATGCACCCATTAAGTGAAGAAAAAATGATAGGATAAGTAAAGCGTAAGTAGGGAAAGGTTGCAGAAGTTTAATGAAGCAAATGAAGGTTTACAAAGACAATTTATTAACCACCCTCATCTTTATTCATTCATATATTTACTAATTTCCACTTCATACATTCATATTCATTTTTCACTAAAAAAACCCCTTTTCCTATGGGAAAACCCTTTTCACCTAGGAAAATTAAAAACACCATGAAAAATCCCTTTTACCGTACAAAATCCTCTTTTTAGCATTAAAATCCCTTTTTACATAAAAAAACCCATAAAAATATCTTTACCTTAAGTATAAATGCTTATATGAAGAGTTAAATCAACTCATAAAAACATTTAACTTAGTGTCATTCCTCTTTTCCGCTATATTTCATATTAACACTAACATATGTTATTAAATCCTTAAAATCCCCTTTCCCATATAATATAACTCCTTTAATATAATAACCTAAAAACCCTTAGTTTTTGTTTAAAGCAATGTATTATATACAAATATCACATTGGCGGTACCGTAGTCCTTTAAACATGTACATACCATAGTTTTATTAATAAAAATATGTATTTAAGAATATATCACATCAACCAGATCGCAAAACACTTTAAACATACATACACCCCTACATTGCGATATGCAATGGGGAGCCCAGATCCGACGCATTTATATATATATATTATATATATATATATATATTTATAATATATATATATATATTATATATATATTATCATTTCACATCCGCCCCTCAATCGTAGTCTCGCTTATAACATAACCCTCCATGTATTACAATCCCCGACTATGGTATCAAAGCCTAGACCTGATGCATATATATATTACATATTACCGCCTCATCGCATCCGGCTTCATCACAATTCCAAACCAAAGCAATAACCTTTTGCCTTTGCAATATCCAATCTTCGATTGTGATAGATTTAGACTCGACCATATATATATTAGAGATTAAAGCTATCTCACATCCATTCTCAAAGCAAGTCCCGACCAAAGCCAGTACTCCTCACCATACTGTGATTGCGATATGTGAATAATACCCGAACCTGATACAATTATCCGCTTGCATACATAACTTTCAAGTTGTAGGTTTTAACCCCATACAGAAATTCCCTGCATACGAATTCTAAAACATAGAAAAATAAATAATGCAAGAGCATAACACATAAAACACATATACATAGAGATTTCCCACTGGATCCCAAAACCGGGACTACCAACTTGATTTTTCATTCTTGCTCCTTTCAATGTTATAATACATATTTATACATGCCGAAGCATCCAATATCATGCACCGAAAATCATCACATCCAATACCCTGGATTGAAAACCATCGCGTCCAATACAATGGACCGATAAACCATCGCGTCCAAAAATCATGTGCAAAAATCATGCACAAAACCATCGGTGGGTCCGCCCAACATAACATAGGGTCGAAAATCAAAATTTTATGGGGCGCTGCCCCAGACCCCCTAAAGTGGTGTTACGGGTACCCCTCACGCCCCATGTTAACTACGTGGAAAGAATATAACACAACCCAACATTCTACCACTTGTTGTTTTCTTTCCACATGGGGCCACAAGAGAGCTTAGTCATTTTTCCAGCCCTGAAATGCCCATTGTTTCTCTATAGCAGGAGAACTTCTCAAAGCTCACAGATTTTGTCAATGCATCTGCAATATTATACAAAGTGTTCACCTTTACCAGCAAAACCTTTTTCTCTTCTATAATATCCCTCACAAAGTGATACTGAACATCAATGTGCTTTGTCTTTGAATGATATGCAGGGTTCTTTGCCACGAAAATTTCACTTTGGCTGTCACAATATATCATTATAGCTTCATCTACTAACCCCATACCTGAACACAATCTCTAGAACCAAACTACTTCCTTGCTTGCATGAGTGGCTGCCATGTATTCTGCATCTGTAGTTGATAGTGCCACTACAGATTGTTTCTTACTCATCCAACTGACTACACCTCCAAATAGGTTAAACACATACCCACTTGTAGATCTTCTCTGATCCAGATCTACATCCCATTCTACATCAACAAAGCCATGAATATCTAACACTCTGTCTAATCCTAGTCTTCCTTGGTAGCACAAACCATAATCAGTAGTGATACAGAAATACCTAAAAACCCGCTTCTTTGTTGCCCAATGCTCCTTTCCTAGTTTTGACATAAACCTGCTCAATAATCCCATTGCATGTGCAATGTCTGGTCTAGTACAAACCATTACATACATCAGGCTACTGATGACACTTCCATATGGAACATGGGACATATCCTCTTCCTCTTCTTGTGTCTTCGAACACTGTTCAGTAGATAACTTTACACCTACAGGAATAGGAACCTTCACCGGTTTACTATCCTGCATATTAAACCTCTGCAATATTGTCTTGACATAATTACTCTAGTTTAACCAAAGCTTCCTCTTTTCCTGATCTCTTTTAATTTCCATGCCCAAAATATATTTTGCAGCACCAAGATCTTTCATGTCGAATTTGGAGGATAATTGGGTCTTCAAATTGTGGATAATTTCTTTGTCATTTCCAACTAGCAACATATCATCCATGCACAATGATCTACTTTTCTTCTGGGGAAGCCAAGCCCCCGTATAAATGTATCAAATTTCTGATACCACATCCTTGGTGACTATTTTAACCCATACATAGACTTCTTTAACTTGCATAGCTGTTCTTTCTTATCCTTCACCACAAAGCCCTCAGGTTGTTTCATGTAGATCTCCTCTTCCAGATCCTCGTGAAGAAATGTTGTCTTCACATCCATCTATTCCACCTCAAAATCAAAAGTAGTAGCAACATATAAAAATAATCTAATAGAAGTTACCTTGGCAATAGGAGAAAAAATATCACCAAAATCAATTCCCAGCACCTGGGAATAATCTTTTGCTACCAACCGAGCATTGTATTTCTCCACTTTTCCTTCTGCATTTATCTTCTTTTTGAACGTCCATTTCCTACCAATGGGTTTCCATCTAGCCGACAACTCCACCAGATCCCAAGCCTCATTTTTGTGCAAAGATACCATTTCATCAACCATGACCTCTTTCCAGATTTTTCCATCAGATGAATCCACTGCTTCCTTCACAGTTCTTTTACATCTTATTCATTCTTTCTACAACTCCATTTTTCTGAGGTGTATATGGAGTAGTCTTCTACCGTGCTATACCACACTTCTTACAAAATTATTCAAATTTCTTACTGCAAAACTCTCCACCATTATCTGTCCTCATCATCTTTATCTTCTTCTCATCTGGTTTTCCACTAGAGCCTTGAATTCCTTAAACCTATCAAAGACTTCAGATTTCTTCTTAAGGAAATATATCCATGTAATCCTTGAGAAGTCATCTATAAATGATACATAGTACACGGACTTACCCAGTGATGGAACCTTGACAAGTCCAAACACATCACTGTGCACAAGCTCTAATATCTATTTTGCGCTCTTAATTTCAGAAGGGTAACTCAGCTGATTCTGCTTCCCATATACACAATTTTCATAGAAATTAAAATCCAGAGATCTATTACTCATACCTTCTACCATATATTTACCATGAAGTATTCGAAGGCCCCTCTCTCCAATATGTCTAAGCCTTCGATGCCACAACATGGTCCTCTCTCCAAAGACAACTAGATTTTATGCTCCACTTTCAGGAACCACAAAACTATTGCACCGATCAACAACTGTGCTACCTTGTAGCTTGTACAGAGTTCCAGTCTGAACTCCCCGCATCAATACCATTGCTCCACAAAACCATCTTGCAGGTATCCTTCTCGAATACTGTTTTTACACCTACCTCATCCAACTTGCTTGCAAAAATCAAATTTATGGCCAATGCAAGAATATGTAGAACACCCAGAAGTGTTCTAACCCTTTCACATTGCAACTTCAACTTTACTTTTCCATTACCAATGATCTTAGCCTTCCTGTTATCCCCCAAGAAGACATCACTACCATCATATTTCTCATACTCGCAGAACCACTCTATATGGGGAGTGAAGTGAAAGGATGCAACTGAGTCAATCAACCATTCCTCATGATCTACATGTGTACTTGAAGAAGCCAAGTATACATCCCCACCTTCATCTGACGTGGCTTTCACCTCTGTAGAAGGAGAATCATCAAATCCCTTTCCTTTATTAGAAGTTTTAGATTTATATTCCCTTTTGAGGTGCCCTTCCTTTCCACATTTCTAGCACACCACCTTTACAGGTTTTCCTGGAGATTTAGATCTCCCATTCGATGACTTAATTTTTTTTCTATTGTGGGATCATCCTCATACAGACAAGGAATCAACATTCTGGCTCTCCATATTTTTGCGTCTCATCTCCTCTATCAGCAAGGATGAGACTATTTCATCAAAATCCAAGGTAATTGCATTGCTACCTATTGCAATAACCAAACTATCCCACGAATGTGGTAGAGAACAGAACAAACTGATGCACTTATCTTCATCTGAAATTTTAATATCAACAGATGCTAACTGACTTACCACAATACTAAACTTATTCAGATGCTCTGTCGCCGAGTCTCCATCTTTCATCCTCAATTTATACAATTTTTTCTGTAGGAATAGTTTATTCACCAGAGACTTAGATTGGTACAAAGTCCCTAACTTGTCCAACAAAGACTTGGCCGTAACTTCCCCTGATACATTCAACAATATTAAATCTGAGACATGCAATCGTATTGTGCTCTTTGCCTTCTGATCCAACTTCTTCCATTCTTCATTGGTCACTCCCGTTGGTTTAGTACCTAGATCTACCACAATCCACTAATATTTATCCACTAACAGATCCTCCATTTTGATTTTCCACAACTTAAAACTCTGACCATTAAATTTCTTGATCTCCATATTTCCACCACTCACCATCTTCTTTCACCACCAAAATCAATCTCGCAGATATCTCACTGAATAGGGTCTACCACCAGCCCGAACGAAACCCCTTAACAACAAAGGCATCCCCTTAAAGCCAAAAACATATCTGATACCAAATGTAGGCTTTAACCCTGTACAAAAATTACCTGCATACAAATTCTAAAACATAGAAAAATAAACAATGCAAGAGCATAACACATAAAACGCATATACACAGAAATTTTCCCACTAGATCCCAAAACTGGGACTACCAGATTGATTTTTCATTATTGTTCCTTTCAATGTTATAATATATATTTACACATGCCGAAGCATCCAATACCATGGACCAAAAACCATCACATCCAATACCATGGACCGAAAACCATCACGTCTAATACCATGGACTGAAAAACCATTGCGTCCAAAAAAACATGTGCAAAATCAATGCACAAAACCGTAGGTGGGTCCACCCAACCTAACATAGGGTCCAAAATCAAAATTTTCCAGGGCACTACCCTGGACCCCATAAAGTGGGCTTACGGGTACCCCTCAAACCCCCTGTTAACTACGTGGAAAGAATATAACACAACTCAACACAAGTCCGCCATATGCGATTTGTGATGGTTTTCTGTGTTAAATCAATTTCCAATTTAAACGAATAAATGACCTAAAAAGCCTTCATTTAATGCTAATCTCTTTTTAACCATGATTAAGCCATTCTCGCTAGAATTAATCCCTCTATACTCTTTCCATCATTGTTCACCTTCGCCCGGTTTTTCCACTAAATAGATTTTAGCACCATTTTTCTTTGTTTGCCTGTTTTTTATTGTGCGGCTTCCACAATACCTCTGCAGCCATTAAATCATGGTTTCACCTTCCGATATGCCTTGGACTCCTTCCGATAAGTCTTTTGAAGCCAATGAAGACCTTCTGTGCCACCTGAGTTTTTCTTAACAATTTTATGTGTTTTGTAGGTAAAGACTGTTGTTCCAGGTTTATAAAAGCAAGCGCGGATAACAGTTAGAAGACCAAATGAGCGGTTTACTGTAAAAAACACAGTAAAAGCGTCAAATGCATAGTAAAGTAGAAAGGATCACAGTAAAGGTCACTCGACTAGACCAAAAGAGATTTACAGAGTTTAAAGCATATCAGTAATAGGGTTAAATGAAGAAATCTACTAACGTAGAGGATACAAGCAACAAAGTAGCATAAAGAGCGAAAATATCCTACAGAAAACCAACACAAGCTGAATAAAAGGGATAGCAAGAAGTAGTTCAAACAGTTGCCCCTATCTTCTTGCCATGAAGATCTTTTTTTTCATAAAAATCTTAATTTGTTTTAGGATCCTTTCCTAAATTTCATTATTGTATAAATAACTCTTTTCTAGAGTGGTAAATGGTTGGAAGTTGAAGATTCATAGTTCATTGCTTGTAAAGTCTTGAATGTTAGTTCCGCTTTGAACCTACAAGTCACCTTTGAAGGAATATTTTGTAGACACTTGATGTACTCAGTCTTTCTAGGGCCTTAACAAAAAACAGAGGATTCTGAATCTGGTTTTACACGGTTTTGTGTTATCCTATAAGTTTTTCCAATTTTCAATCATTATGTTTTTGTTCATATGGTTATGACTTATAGAGATATTTAGGTAGGAACAATTAGAGTTTCAATTGATTCCTATAAGCTCTTCAAGTGATCATCTATTAAGAGATTCGATTAATGTAACTGTTTGTGTAGCTAATCCCCTCTAACCAATAAATCATCAACATCTTGTGTAAGCTTAACTATACTGCCTTGAACCTTTTGAACATAGTTCAGAAGGTTTTCCAACTTAAGATTGTTCTATTTTACAGTCTGGAAACTGTCATAATCATATTTTTTGCTGTCTTCTACTCACCAGTATTTTTGATCTATGCCATTGTGTAATGCTTTATAGTAGCCCTTTACTGAAATATTAATGTAACCCAAAGGATTAATTACTTCAATTCTACATTTGTCTCCATTCATTGGTCTTCCAAAATTAAAACCAAAAACCCCCAAAACAATTATTTTAGATGCTTTGGCATTGGTAGCCTGACCTACTACTATCTCAAAGGTACAATAGATACAAAGAGAAAAACCTTCTTTAGGAAATTGATAAATATCAAACAAAAGTGTTCAATGGTAGAGGACATTGAGGACTTTCAAAAATTGAATATAAGGGAAAAATGATATTCGAGAGAAGCATAGGATTGATGTCTCCATAGGGACCTTAAAGGATAACATTCAACATGAGGTTCATCTTTGGGAACCTGATTCATTAGAGAAGGAATTCAAGTTGGCAAGAAAAGTGGAAAGAAAAATTATAGAAACAAGGAATCCTACCCCTCACAACTACAAATATGGAAGTGTTGCTTTTCTTAGCCTTCCATAACCTACAATGGTAACACCACAACAATTGGAAGAAAAAAGAGAAAAAGGACTTTGTTACAATTATGACAATGAATACATTAAATGTCATAAGTGTGTTGAGAAGAAATTATTTTGAGGAAGAAAGGGTCAAGGAACATCAAAACAAGAAGATATACACCAGGAATCAACCCTAGAGAAAAAATAAATGAATTCGACCACATCTTGTAATGCATTTCCCGTAATTACCACTCCTCAAACTATCAAGATAGAAGGACATATCAAGAAGAAAAACGTTCAAGAAGTGAAAGATCACATCAAGCATTAAGAAATGAATTTCACCATATCTTGTAATGCATTTGAAGAAATTACCACTCCTCAAACTCTCAATATAGAAGGACATATCAAGAAGAAAAAGATTTAAGAAGTGAAAGATCACATCCAACATCAACAACAAGTTCTCCAACTTTTAAAGGATAACACCACTTTGGTGCAGAATTGACTGAAACAACATGAAAATCAATGTCACAGGGAAAGAAGTTTCGATGTAGGTGATTGGGTATTTTTACGGCTACATCTCAGGAAAGATATTTATGAGAAGGAAATGTTGGCAAAACTACATGCAATTAAGAAATGGTTACCTTACCTAATGGGAAGACACGTGAAGGTAAAAATAGATAATGATAGTCTTAAATACTTTTTAGAACAAAGATTATCTTTGGAAGAGCAAAAAAATGGGTCACAAATATGTTGAGTTATGACTTTGAAATCATCTACAAAAAAGGGAAACAAAATGTTGTAGCATATGCACTCTCAAGAAAGGATGAGGATGTGCAAGCATTGTTTTGTGCTATTTTTATTATCCAACTAGATTGGATAAAAAAAGCAAGGGATGAATGGAAGAAGGAAAAAGAAGTTTGGCCACTCAATCAAAAGTTGCAAGAGATCTCAGTTCAAACAATATTGCCAAAATTTGATGAGGAAGGAAAAATCATTTTGGAACCTGGAGTAGTCACAAAAACAAGAACTCAACAACTATGAAATCGATCAATTTCAAAGTATCTCATCAAGTGGAAGAACTTAGCCGCCGAAGATTCCACATGGAAGGACATGAATTTTATACAAAAGCATCAGGAACTACTCAAGCATTGAGGACAACACTTTTTGAGGGCGAGGGGCATGTTAGGTACCTATACTACTAGTGTAACCCCTTATTGTTATTAGTACAATCCCCTTATTATATTGGTGTGCCCATGTAGTCCCCATATTCTTATTATTGTGCCCCATAGAAGCCAACTATTGTTACTATTGTGCCCTTACATTACTATTGTTATGTCCTCTTTGATTATATTATGACCTCTTATACTCCTATATATAGAAAGGAGGTCTTGTCATTTGTTTCATCCAAGAATTATTCATTTGTGTAATGTAAACGAGGTTGCCTCCTCGAAGAGGCTGAATTATAAGGCATTTATCTCTCTTTTCTACCTTTTTGTGAGTTGGTTTCATAACTTTTGGTATCATTTGTGTAATGTGAAGGATGTTTCCCCCTCGAAGAGGTTTATTTCTAAGATGTTCATCTATCGTTTCTATCTTTTTGTGAGTTCGTTTCATAATAGGCTACCTACTTCATAAGAATTAAAAAATGCTTCTACTACTTAATGTGAATTACAAGTGTAATCTTAATTGTATCTCCATTATATCATAAACCATATTTTATTTTTATTTTTTAGTACTATTAAATGTTATTATGTCCTACCTCATTTGATTGTTAGCATTGTAAGAAAATATGCATTGTGCTTTAGAATTAATACTAACATGTGATATTGATTTTTCTTCCAGAAGGCTACATGTAATGACCATGAACATGATGATACAAACTACATTTAGACTACATCATATATCAAAGATGATGATGATGAGGACACTGATGGAATTGGCAATGATTATGTGCATGATATTATTAGGATGGTCAGGATGTCGATCACAGAAATGATCATGAGGATGACCTTGACTATCATTTTCATGGTGGTAGCTAGCCATGCCTTATTTTTTATATTTAGTTGGGTTGTCTTAATATGATAATCATACATTTTAATTTTAGTTGGTTCAAATAATAATGATGATACTATTGGTACTAGCTTGTTACCTTATGAATATGTTGAAATTCGTCTACATTTTTTTATTATGATGAATTATTATGAATGATGAGATTCCTAATTTTTAAGGATGTTGTGAATTTACCTTAGAATAATGATATATACGAAATGTTTTTATTTGGTAATCATACATTGAATTTTAGTTGGTTTTATTAAATATGATGATGATATTATCATTTTTATCTTGTTATTTTATGTATATATTGAAAATTATCAACATTATTTTGATTGATAATTATTATGCTTTATGACACTACTCTATTTTGATGGATATTGTGAGTTTACCTTAGAATAATGGTGTTCAAGAAATATTTTGATATGATAATCACACATTTGAATATTAGTTGATTTGATTAAAGATGATGAGGATATTATTAGTATTATCTTGTTAGTTTATATATGTGTTTAAAATTGTCAATGCTTTGTGATGGAGAACCATTATGTATGATGATAGTACTATTTTTGGATGTAATGCTGTGAATTTTCCTTGGAGTAATGATATTTTCAATAAGTGTTGATTTAGTAGCGATATATGTATATCGAAAATTGTCAATGATTTTTTGATGGAGAATTGTTATATATGAGGATATTGGTATATTTTTTTATGAACGTTGTAAATTACCTTTCAATTTCTTTACAAATATTAAGTTATGAATCTGAATTGTGATATCTTATTAAATGTGTAATACATGAAAAAACTTCCTCATCACCTTGGAGGAGAATACTATGTTGTTGGTTCAAATACCCCTTTCTCCTAGACTATATAAGACTATAATACACGTTATGTACCATGAAGACCACATTATCCTAGTTTATAACAAGTTGTCCCCTTCAGCTAACTTTTGTTACCAAAATTCTCGCCCAGTCATGATGAAAAAATCTCGAGTTAACTAGAATTCAACACTCTTGTTCCCTTTCGGAAACTCATATGGTGGAATGTGATCTCTTTATCCTCATCTTTAGCTTTTTCCTAAAAAATAAAAGCATACAAAAGTAGCAAACAACTATAAAGCACTGGGAAGACTTTTCCTAAACACAAAAGCATCTAAAAAGTGGAAAAGGCCATTTTTATATGGGGAAAAATTATTCACCCAAAAGATTTTTCCCAAATTGAACTAATGAGGAATTTGGGAAATATTCATAGCCTTCACTTCTCTATATATGGAGGCTTGGCCATTGAGAAAATGATGGTAATTCTTGTATTGTCACACTGCTAAGATCTATCTTGATATGGAGGGTTTTGGAGCTAGGAGGTGTGGGAGGTGTTGCTGCAACTACATATGATGGTTGTAACTTTCCTTCAACTCCTTTATTAATATAGATCGCTTGCTCTTCCTTCCATGTGTTGGTGTTTTTTCTTTACTTAGTATATTTAACTAATGAATGTATGGGATTTTCGTTTATATTTATTTATTTAGTAATATTTATATGTTTTTGATAGTTTTGATTATCAAGATATTATGTTGTGAAGGCTGTTTTTTTCTCTCTCTTATGTGTAGGAAAAATCTTTGGAGCTAGCTAGGAGCGCTTTTGAGCTACACTAAAAACCCAAACAAGACCTGCATGCGAGGACTCACATGAATTCCTTCTCTTTTTCTTAATCTATACTCTACATCTTGATCTACTAAGAATCTCGAGCCTTAGAAAAACCTTTTCTTAATCAGTCTTTCCTAGGATTCCTATATAAATTGAGAGGGTTTTATATTCATCTAACCATGCATTAAATCCTACAACAAAATGATATTTAAAAACTATAATATATTTCAGTATGTAATTTAAATTAGTAAAATGAACCCATAAAGGGGGTCATAAATGGAAATAAAAGTAAAACTCTAAACAAGAAGTCAAAAGTGGATGTAACCATGGATGCAAAATTGGGAGTAGAATTAGATGTTAAACTAGCCATCAAAAAAAGATGCAAACGATGACACAAAAAGGGTTTTAAAGTAGAAATAAAAAATGGTACAACACTAGACACAAAGAAGGGAACAAAATAGGGCATGCAAAAGGATACCAAATTGGGTGCGAACAAGGATGCAAAAATGGACACCAAAATGAGAATGCAAAGAATGGTGTAAATTTAGGATGAAAAATTTGGTGCAAAAAGGATGTAAGAAAAGACACAAAACAAGATGCAAAATGAGACTTAAAAATGGTGAAACCAACGATGCCAAACATGATGCATAACTAGATGAAAATTCAAAATAAAATCTAGGTGCAAGATGAAATGCAAATGTGGACAAAAAATCTTGGAGAAAAAAGATGCAAATTTGGATGCGAAAAAGAATGAAAAATTAGACACCGAAAAGGAAGCAAAATTGGACATAAAAAATGGTGCAAAATTGGACACAAAAGTAGAAACAATGGTGCAAAAATGGGCATAAAAATGGCTCAAATATGGATGCAACATTTGACGCAAAATGAGGTGCAACAAATGGTTCACTTGGCGTGAAAGATAAATGTAAAAGTAGATAAAAAAATGGCTAAAAATTGAACGTAACATTAGACACAAAATGGGATGCAAAGGTGGATGCAACACATGGTTCAACATAGGATGCAATTTAGATGCTCAGAAGGATGCAAAATTGGACGCAAGAAATGGTGTTAAAAATGATTCTAAATTGGATGTAACAAAAGATGCAAAATATGGTGCAAAATAGGATGCAAAAAAGAGAGATGAATAGAACGCAAAAGTGGATGTGAAAAATGCAGAAAAATGGATGCAAATTTTGGCACTAAATCAGATTCAACATATGGTGCCAAATTGGATGCAAAAAATGGTGTTAAAAAAGGAAAAACAATTGGTGCAAAAATAGAAGTAAAAATAAGTACAAAATTAAAAGCAAAAATTGGCATAAGACTACATGCAAAAACTAGCACAAACGGGATGCAAGAAAAGGAAATAATTAGATGCAAAATATGGTGTAAAACTCGATGAAAATTACAACAAAAAACTAGAAGTGAAGAATGACACAAAATAGGAAGCAAAAATTGATGAAAAAATAGATGCAAAAAATGGCACAAAACTAGAAGCGAAACCTATTGTAAAACCAAATGCAAATATTGGTGCAATATGATGCAAAAAAGGATGCAAATTTGGGGTAAAAAAATATTCAAAATTTGGTGCAATAAAGGACGCTTTAAAAATTGTCTTATAGAGCTAGATTTAATGCCAGGCTGCTCATCCCAATTGAGAAAAAAATGCACTAAAATCTGGTGCTAAATCTGGTGCAAATTGGTTGTTTTGTTGTAGTGAACATTCCCTAAACCCACCATAAGGGAGTTCATATTGCGATTGATATTCATGACCTACACTTTCATCCTCAAGATTGTATCCTTTGTCAAATAAATATCATTTCGTACAAACTCACAAGATATTGTTAGGGTTATGGAACTTTCTTATTAAATGGATTCTTGGATAAACTATATCTTCCCACATGGTTCCCTAAAGAGACCCAAATTGATAGAAATATGATTTGTAAATTTCCATGGATAATCCACTGGTGAGTTGAACATGGTATATGTAATAAAAATAGAGTGAAATATATGCTACGAAGGTTAAAATCCTTTAGATTCATAATTTATTAATTATTTATTTGTTGTTTTTCATGAAATAGATAAAATGAAGAAAATACAAAAGAACAAAAAATCACATAACAATGAAAATGAACATAAATATATGATCTAGGAAATATTTATGAGAGAAAACCAGCTAGATATGATCTAGGAAACATGTATGAGATAAAGCCAACTAGATATTATCTAGGAAACATTTATGAGAGAAAACCAACTAGCGGGTGAGACTGCTTTACTCTTACTGGGCTTCAATGAAAATAATGCAAGGAAAAGAGAGACCTCTCCACGGGATCATTTTATTTTTCTCTTATCTATTTAGATGTGAAATGTCTTGAACTTTATCAACCAATTAGATTTCGCATTCCCATCAAATCCTTTGAATTGGTTGAATGTCATAATCAAATTATTAGCCTTTGACCATAGTTACCAAGATCAATCATATTGGGCTAAAGAAATTCAATTCAACTGAAAATTCATTCATTCTAATTTGATATGGAGTTGTGTGAGGGATAAAAATTTATGAATAATCATAATAATAATAAAATCTATATTAAAAAAAAGTATAATACTTGTAGATTGATATGAAAAAAAATGACAATTATCATAGAATTCGGAAAAGTATTTTGTATCAATATAAATTTATGTTTTAAATATCAAAATAGCAAAAATTTCTTATTAAAAAATCTTACAATGGTGTGATTTAATTTGGTAAGCTGTTTTGTCATAAAAAAAAAAAAAAAAAAAAAAAAAAAAAAAAAAAACTTTAACTTATATATTAAAAAGTACATAAAAAATTGCACATTAAAATAGTTGCAATCAATGAAAAACAATCAATTTCATATGATAATATGATAGAAAATTATAAGATTGTAGTGGCTAAAAATAATAAATTCATCCAAAAAAGAATAATAAATTTTTATTTCTAAATATTTGTGAAATATATAATCATAATTTTTTTCTATCTTGAAATTTTAAATTATTTTTTTCAAATTTGATAACTATTTTGTACAATTCCACGATCATCAAAAGAGGTAACAAAAACCATGAATTAAGGATTGGGTGTACTTTTCCCCCACTTGTTTTGGATTGAGTAGAATGTGAAACATTTAAATATGGAAATGCTAAATCTATGAGTAGAGATTTAGGTTTTTGTTATTGATTAATAATGAAATTATTTTTCATTCTTAATA
>APFE030030466.1:3424-17251 GCA_000404065.3 Pinus taeda | reverse complement strand
AAATTTTATATTTTTTCCAAACATATAAACTTTTATTCTTATTTATTTACTTTTAAAGTCATATCAACTTTAATCCTAAAGAGTACCCTAGATGATGTTGGAAGTATATCCAATTTGAGAGATTAGAAACATTTCAAGGGATGAGAATGAACATCTCATGAATTATAATGTTTGCCAGAGTAATGTTCCTCTTTATTTGTCTAATATTAGAAGGCAATCATTCATCAATGGAAAGAAAGAATACATCACACCCAAAAATTGGGATGTTGATGAATGAGTTTTAAGCATGATTTATATGTTCTTTTATTTAATATGATAACTTGATGTGAAAAAATTACAAAGCCGGACATTAATTTGGTTGGTTGATCTGTTTCAATTTTGGATTTTTTTTCCCTATTATTAGAAATAGATGAGATTGACATGATATTGGGTTGGGTTTTATGAATTTCCAGAGAAAGGAAATTATGTTTTTAAGCATTGCATATTTATTAATATAAAATATAATCATTATGTATATTTTTATTATTATATATATATATATATAGATATCATTTAAAATTTTTTAATTATTAAGACATTTTTTCAGTATTTAATTTTTACTGAGAGTATTTTTTTTCATGCCATAGTTATCATCAAAGTTTAAGATACAGAATAGATCTTGACAAATGAATTAAAATAGAATTAATAAATTCAATACTTAACTTTAACCCACACTATAAAATTAATTAAAATAAAAACAAACTATTTATTAACTCAATTTATATAAAAAAATATTTATTAAATCAAATTATTACCTATACTGATTTAAATAAATATATGTGATTCTCCCTTAACTATTTACCCCATTTTGACTCAATTAAAGTTAAGTTATTTATTTTATTTTAGTTTAGTGAGAACTTAAAACATTTTGCCATTTGGCCAGTCCACATTTAACCAGTTATTTGATTGTTTATCACGACGAATGAGCATTGCATTAAAAGAAATTCATAAACAAATTACAACGTTCATGAAGCAATCAATGGTAGGGTTAATAAAGAATTTAAAGAATGTCGAACTGGTAAAGCCCAATATGGCCTGTTACAAGAAAAATGAATAATTTCACTTTAGAAATTCCATAAGCAGCTAAAAAAATTCATGAAGCAATGGTAGGGTTGATAAAGAATTAAAAGAATGTTGAGCTGTGAAAGCCCAGTATGGCCTTGTCATGTACAGGAAAAATGGAATAATTTCGATTTACAAGTACCATCCTTAACTCCCGGTGGTCGCGATCCCGAACATTGGCGGAGTTGGCGTGCCATAAGAATCCAGACCGCCACCATCGCATCCAATATTCCAATCGGGCACTCCACTGATTTTCTCCACCTTTTTCTTCTCGCTTCGTGCGGCCTTTACCTTATTCTTTGATGAAGTGCGGTCGCCAGGGCTGGGACTGGAGGAGGTCTTCCTTAGAGCGTTGGAGGATAACTGCATCCTCATTGTCGACGCTGATTTTTGCACATACGAGTGGCCTCTGCCCGGGCTCGGCCCTCCCGGAAGCTTTTCAAATATTGGAGTATCATCACTCTCCTTTCTATCCTCCGATGCTCTCCCTAATTTCTCCGGTTGATTTGCGTTGGTGTAAGAGTGGCCTGTTCCCGGACTTGAACCCGACGGGAGTCTGTTAAATGTTTTTATGCTCATTCCTTCCTCGTCTTTTTCTTTACCGATCTTTTCCATCGCATTCTGACCGTTGGTAGCCGAATTGCCTACTCCTGGACTTGGCCGAGACGAAACTATATTCATCCTCATTGCGATTTTCTTCTTCGATTGTGAATCTTGGGTGATTTCAGCTTTCTTCATTGATTCTGGCTGTATACTGATCTTCTCCATCATATTTCGCCCGTTGGTAGCCGAATGGCCAACTCCTGGACTTTGCCCAGAGGGCAGTATATTCATCATCGTTGCGCTTTTCTTTGACTCCGACTCTTGGGCCATCTCGGTATAGCCATTGGTGACCTTGTGCCCCACTCCCGGGCTTGGCCCCGAAGGCAATTTGTTGAAGGTGTCCAACTCTGATTGAGTGCCCGCAATACCATTTGTATGGCCATTGCCAACTCCCGGGCTTGGCCCCGAAGGCAGTTTGTTGAAGGTGCCCAACTCTGATTCAGTGCCGGCAATACCACTTGTATGGGCATTCCCAACTCCTGGGCTCGGACCGGAAGACAACACATTGTTGGGTATTGTTCTTGCCGGAGATGTGGCCGAATATGTAGTTGTAGATTTCTCCCAATGCCCCACGCCAGGGCTTTGTCCTGAGGATAATATATTTCCTTCGATCCCATTATTGAAGATCACGTGCCCAGACGAAAGTATATTCATCCTCATTGCGTTTTTCTTCTTCGATTCAGTTTTCTTCATCGATTCTGACTCTATACTGATCTTCTCCATCATATTTCGACCGTTGGTAGCTGAATTGCCTACTCCGGGACTTGGCCCAGACGAAAGTATATTCATCGTCATTGCGCTTTTCTTCGACTCCAAATCTTGGGACATCTCTGTGTAGGCATTGGTGACCTTGTGCCCCACTCCCGGGCTTGACCCCGAAGGCAGTTTATTGAAGGTGCCCAACTCTGATTGACTGCCGCTAATATCACTTGTATGGGAATTCCCAACTCCTGGGCTCGGACCGGAAGACAACACATTGTTAGGTGTTGTTCTTGCCGGAGATGTGGCCGAATATGTAGTTGTAGATTTCTCCCAGTGCCGCACGCCAGGGCTTTTTCCTGAGGAGGAGAAAATATTTCCTTCGATCGCATTATTGACACTTACGTGCCCAACTCCACGGCTGCTGTGCGAATTCAGCATCTCGTGAAGGATTTCGGCGTTGCCTTCGATTGGTGCGACTTCTTTAATACCCGCCGGCGCCTTGGAGCTACTGCCATCTCCTGGCGTAGCTTCTTTCTTTGAGAGCTCTGCTGCTATGATCGTATTATTGGCCGCATGGCTCGAAATCTCAGAGTTGCTCCCTGGATTCGACTCCGAGTAGTTTGCCACATGTCCTCCTGAACCGCTATAGTTTTGTCTGGAGGAAGCCATGGCCACGGCGTCGAGGTCGGAATTGAAGATAAGTGCAGAATTCTGATGCGAGAGGGCGGCGTTATCAAAATGATGCTCCAAAACCCTAGCGTCCGCAAATTGTAGAGCAGACAATGTGGTGAATAATAGCACCAGGAAACCCATTATGCGGATGTGATCCATAAAATGAATTGCGAAGGATATGATGAAATGGCAATATCTAGAATAACAAAGGTTGCTTGAAATTTGAGGCTTTCGTGAGAATAAATTCTCCTAATTCTCTCAGAAATCCAATCTTCCTCGGACTATGAAAAGGACCTTACCAAAGATTATGGTTGGTAACGCGAGAGAGTTGCAGAGAATACCCACCCGAGATCTTTGAGACCTGTGAGGTGAAATTTGTCTGATCGAGAGTGGAGTAAGTTGGCATGAATATATATAGCTGTGGGTTTCCAAGTTGGGGAGGTAGCTTCAGCAATATGAAACAAAGGGGAAGTCTCGCAGCGGTTTGAGTCTTAATTCTCAGTCAACTAACAGATCTCCGCAGCATTTGACTTGACTGGATGGAAGTAAGCAAATGAATTGAATTGAATTTTGAAGTATTGTGTAATTGTTCAAGTAAAGTTTGAATTTGTGAAGTCATCTCTGGCGGCTTTTCAAATAACGCATGCAATTGCAATTTCAAATGGCACGTACATCATTTCGTGGTTTTGCCTTTGATTAATTGATGTACACTCCTCTTTCAGACCAGCGTTGACCGTAATAGATATTGTTGTAGGGGTTTCCTTAAATGTTCTACTTTGTGGGCTTAGGGTAGGTCTAGGGGTATGACCAACTAGAAGATTTACCCGGAGAGTGTAAAAGGGGTGTTAAGAGTCCCTTTATTTGACTTGAATTTCGATGAGCATTACACAAAATACAACGGTGGTCATCCCCCAAAGCTGCTCGGGATTCAAAAGGGGCGTGCTCCGTAATTTAGGTGACTCTTTTCTTTTTTTAATGGCTGACTATCTTAACGCGATTTTTTGAAAGTTTTTTTGGTGGTTTTTTTTGGTCAAAATCCGGCAGCAATTTATTGGAATCGCAAGTTTGATAGCTAGTTTCTGCACAATCAAAGGGTTTCAGGGGTTTTTCAAGGTGCTGAATCCAAATATGTAGTTAAAAACCATTTTAAGTGCAACAAATCAAGATTTAACCTCAATTTCTTTATAAACAACTCTTTATCTTTTTACCGAAAATCTGTATAAATAGTCAACGAGTCTATAGATATAATATAAATTTGATTTCGCTATATATTTACATTCTTTAATATTTTTTGTTTTTGTATAATCATTAACAAATTGTAAATTTATCTTATTAAAAAATAGTGAGATTTATACATATAATGTTTAAGTTATAAAAAATACTTAATCTATCAATCTAATGGATTAACAATCTCACATGTATATATTTTTAATTTAAACTATGAAAGGTTACCTACATAATATTTAGGTGTAAATAGAATCTTACAAATTATATATTCGTTATTTTTTAATATAATTTAAATTATTTTATTAAATTATTTATAATAATTTTTACCATTAGGAAAAAAATTAATTTTATTTAAATAATTTTTTTCCCCAAGGAAAAAAAATTAATTTTATTTCAAACATAGAGTTTTTGTAAATGTTAATGTCATTTATTAAGAGTAGTCTTTTGACTTATGTATTTAAGAAAAATAAAAAATATAAAAGAAAACATGAAAAATTAATTGTTGTAGTAATTATTTTCCTTCTTTTTTTTTACCCTTTTACCATCCTCCTTATTCTCGGTCAGTTGGAATCATTGCTCGTTCACTCACAGTTGTAACTAGTGGAGTTCTTTGTCTTAATCAGAACTTTTCAAAGCGTGAATTCTTTTTGTACCCACCATCTCATCCTCTTTGTGTGCCACATTGTTTTTGTTGATCTAATTCATAGATCACTTTTGATTCTATACCATTCTATTTGTGTGTTGTATTTCCAACATGTATATGAGTACTCTCTTCTTCCTCCTCCGTGATGAAGGGTTCAAAAGGTCATCATCTTTTTGTTTTGCATTCCTACCCATTTTTCTTTTTTGGGTGCTTTTGTGCTTGGGGGCATGTGTCCTACAAATGTCATGTTTAATAGCATGAGAAACATCTAAACATCATATTTTCATAATCCATAAGTTGGGTCCACTAGAAGGTTTTATGTTTCATCTAAATGCAGTTATGTATACTTTTACTTAGATCCATTTCCACACATTATGGTAAAATTTAATAACCATTTCTCCATTCTGTTAGAGTCCATCTTTCTAAATGACCCCAAAGTGTTTCCAATATCGTCAAGAACCTTGTGATGCCAAAAGGGAAGGGGAATATTTGGTAACCTCAACCATATTGAGATTGTTGTGGAATTAAAATTTGGGAATGAATGGGTGATGAAAATCCCTACACTTCACCAAAACCAAGGTCGTCCTTCTTTCAAAACTCTCTCCAAGTCATCCCAGGTATTGAATTGAACAATGAAAAAAAGCTTGTGAGCATAGGTATATGTCACAGTGGTTGGTCCAGGTTGAAAAAACCCATTTATGCAAAGCATCAGAGTTGGGCCAAAACCTATTGAATATACAAATCACTACTTTAGATTGAAGAATAGAAAAAAGTTGATTTACTTCTATTAGCTTTCCCTCCATGGTGGACTCTTGTTGTTGTTGTTATTATACAATGTACGATCTAGGAGTGTATTGTGGTAGATCTGATTGATAAGAACCCTTACCTCATGTCGCATCTATGTAGGAGACTGAACCTCCTAGGTTCTTGGATCCCAAAGAACCCCATTGTAGCCTTAAATTCAAGACAATGGCAAAATTTCTTCAAATGCTGTAATCCTATAACTGAAATAGATCTTGAAGTTGCTTCCCTTCATGAAGAAGACGTTATATATCTGTAGGAAAACCCAACTAATTCTCTATATTCTCCTTGAGATTCACCACATGATCTAGACCTAAGATCCAATAAAGGAATGACTCCCCATTAAGGCTCTTAACAAAAATAAAAGATTCCTCGTATTCCAATTCTTCCAACCCTCCACACAACCCAAATCAATAAGCATATGGGTTTTCTTTAGTGGATTTGCACTATTCTAGGAGATGTTAGGGTAATGCAAGAATTGATCTAAACTTGCGGCCCAAAATGACAAGAGGAAGGGGTGATACATGCCTGATCCAATTTGATAACAATCATGTGCTAAAAAAATATGTACATAACATATCACATGATCCCTTTAGAGAAAAAGTCACCCCCTATAGAGCAAAATAAATCCCTTAAGAAAGCAGTTGAGAGTTTCATAAACAAACCAAGTAATCTCCCTTTTACTAACGCTTCATATCCCACCACCCTACCATCTGAAGGTGTTGAAGAGTTGTTGGAGCTTTAGGACGACGATAGCCATACAACTCCTGGGATCATTTAGATTAGTCGTCGACCTTTGCCTTCAATGATATGGTGTTTTCCCTCTATGTTCAGTAATAGTCTTCAATTGCCTAACTTGACTATATGGCTGTAGGCTGCAAATGACAATAACCCACAAGCTTTTCCTATGCTCAAAACCCTAATACTTATAGTTAGCACAATTTTTCCCAACATATTATGTGTGTGTGTGTGCGTGTCTATATACTCAGGACTTGGGCTTACCAATGAGAATTATGGAATACTCAATTCCCATGAGGGTATTCAATCTATGAATTTTCCATGGAGGTACCAGATGTAGTGCTCTTGTTACTAATCATATTAAAAAGGTTGGCAAGGTTTATGCAATCTATTGGATGACACACATAATGCAAGCACCATCACCCAAAAATTCACCATTTAGACCGAACTTCCTCCTAAGGGGTCAAGGGAAGAGTCCCATTGGACACCCCAATCAAATCCAACTAAGAGTAGTGCCTTAAATGGGGTCAAAAAGAGGTGGAAGAGTTAATTCATGGGGTTGTCTTATTATTTTTGTGTGTCATAATGCAAATAAAGCTACACAAAATAATGTGAAATATAACATGTAACCATCTAAATCTAATGTAGAGAAAAAATGACTAACCAATTATGGTGCCATTTCTTGGTTTAGAAAGTTGGTTAAGGATTTATGGACAAAATTAGGTTATTGTCTTACATTAGACTACAAAAATTGTAGTAGATAGTAATGACAACAACCTATTTAGCTCTAAACTACCACCTAATCAGTGCCAAAACACTCTTTGATTATAAATCTAGGGATATGGGGCTTAGAAGATGAAATATAGGCCCTTTAAGACAAAATTCCAACCTATAACAATAAAAATGACAACTTCCAAGTTGTCTTTTCTATGGATTTGGGATCACATCCATCTAGATCAAGTGTCTAGAAATTTCCAGTTATGAAATATACTTTAAATAAGACTAGAAATTAGATGTTTGACCGTAAAATAGTAAAAATAACAACTAAAAGTAATGTATAGTCACTAGACAATACTTTCAAATGATAACTTGTATGGGGATGCAAATCTTGATCTTTAATGCAAATGTTGTATGGTGAAACCAACACATGGTTCATATTTGCATTCAATTCACTAGATACAAAGTGTAAAATATGCTCAATGATAAATAAATAATAATGTATCTAACCTTGATTTATTCTATGTTATTTATCAATTTTTCGAAGGTACAAACTTGCTATTATGATAAGGCAATGTGAAAACAACAAGCTATAATAGTTAATCTAATGTGAAAAATAAAGGTTTTGATTTTTGTTTAAAGAGAGTAGTTCTTATAGATTATACATTGTACCAAACCATGCATACTTCACTTGTTGGGATGTGAAACATGTGCCCCCTTAAGTTGACATTGTAATTGGTTAAGGATGTGGGTTTGGTCTGCTAGAGTCACACCCAGATGTGGCTTAACAAGCCTTTCTTGGACTTACGCTTATACCATATGTGAATGGATCAATATAAGATCCTTTTTATATTTTAAATGATCATTCATAAATCATTCATTAACTTCAAAATATTAAATGCATGTAAGCTCAAATCAGAGTATGCAAAGTTTAACATGAAAAACCTTGTGGGAGAAAAACACAAAAACTTATCTTTATAAGGGCCTATAGGTAACAACCTATTGTTACAAATATAGTAGGCAATAACCTCCTTGGTTGACCACCAAATCAACAAGATATTGAATAAGCACCAACCTACTAGTCACCAATCTCCTTGGCTAGGCTCAAACTTAGAGTGACAACCCTAGTTGTATTTTTCTTATGAACTCCATGAGAAAACATCTCATATATTTTGATGTTCAAATTAAAAATGGGGTTAAGTGAGGGACACAAATTCTAGAGACTAGGTGGCTACTTTCTTGAGATGTTGAGTGACTTGTTGCAAGAGAAATTGAATTGTTTTGGGACAACCATTGAAGGTTAGTTGATGTGTTTTAATAACATTGATGTTATTAATTTATGGGTTTCGAAAGAGTACATAGACCCATGCTTCTTGGGGCAAGGAAAAATACAACAAAGGGACAAAATTTTAATGAGAAACATAGGCAACACGGGGTACTAGCCAAAGGAGAAAGTTAATACGGGTCATGATTGCATGGAGGAGAGGAGAAAGGACACACAGAAGTTAGCAATAATTCATAGGGAAACATCAAGGTAAGGAAAGGAAATGGAAAAAAATGAACATGTAGAGAGAGGGATTACATAGATAATTATGGAATAGGATATTGGAGGAGAACATACAGAGAAGAAGCACCATGGACAAGAACTCGCAAAGAAGAACTACCATGGATGAAGAAACATAGGTAATCACACACATCTAGGAGACTCAGATCTTTAATTATGTTGTTTGGACACTTTGGTTGGGAAGGAGGAAAAATGCAGAGGAATTGAGAATGCTCAGGATAATTGGAATTACGGAAGCAAAGGACCCATGAGACAGAGCATATCGTGGACTGAACAGTGGAATAATGCATGTACACTTGTAGACAAAGGAAGAATTGTATTGTTAGTGCAGTGTAATAGTGGAAGCACTTTTGGTTTATTCTAGGGCTCTCAAAGCAACTATTTTATTTCTAAATGAGAAATAGGGGTACAAGAGGAGCTTCTCCAGGTGAGGGTAAATCTCATGAAACCTTGGGGGGGGTTAGCATGGAGATATGTTTTCTATAGAGTCCCTTGACATCCTGGAGTAGAGGTTTAGCCTTTGGAGTCCTGGAAAGAAGTTTTGGAGTCTCCTTTGCTTGTTTCATTTAGTTTGGCAATGTATTATTGAGTCCCCTTAGTGGGTGATATCACTATGTGACAAGTTCAAGGTGAAGGTTAAGCCTCTCAATCCTATACAACTCATTAATTATTGAAGAACTAGAGGGTGGAGGTAGTAGTCCTCTTGATTCCCTAAAGAATTGTTAACTGCTATTCCATTGGTGGGTGGAGGTAGGATGACCTCTAGCATCCCTATTTCAGCCAACAATTGGTATACAATCCCTTGAGAAATCCATCTCAGTCTGAGGAATCCAGCTTGGGTTGATAGCTATAAGAGAGAAATGGCTACAACTATCTACAATTAGGTGGAGAGTCATAGTCCCATACTTAGTCTCTCCAAGAATTACAAGATAAATGTTTCTTATGTATGTCTCTCGGTAATGAATGTGTGATGAATTTCTGGTTGGAAATGGTGTTTTTGTGAAAAATACATGGTTTTTTTACTATTATTACACAATTGATGAAAATATAGTGTAATATTTCAAGGCATTGGAATATCCTACAAGAATATCAATTTTATTGCAGCAATATTGAGCATGAGAATTTCTTCTTGTTACAACATGATGATTATATTGAAGTTGAATCTCCCAAGGTGGGGAGCCATATTATGTTTGTTGTCTCAATTTTGTGATAATGTGGTAAATCTTGGCTTGGAAGGCTAACTACAGCCATGGTACTCATCTTAGTTGTTACCTTTCCAGTGTTTATTTATACACTTGTCAACTCTATTAGTGAGTTGCTTGGAAACCTCAAATAAGTTGTTGTGTTTGTTCTTGTTATGTAGGAGAATGTTTTTCTATGTGTAGATAACCATCGTGTGGTTGTAATACTTGTTGAGTTAGTAGTGTGGTGTGTGTTGTGAGCATTGGGATCCCTTCAAGAGGCACCATGCCTTTAACAAAGGATATTTGATAGTTATTTGTGCAACCATGCCTAGAATTCCTTGTCCCTAAAAAGGGAATGTTGGTAGGCCCATGATTTGATCCATTATCTGCCTATCCATAAGGATCTTTTTTGTAATCAAACTTAAGTAAATGAATCCCTATTTCCTAGAGTAGTGTTGATCTCCTTGTGATCCTTTTAAAACCATATGTCTCATGGTGACTCTTATAAGATCACAGTGATATTTTGGTCCTTGGATGAGACCTATAGATCTCCAAGTCAAGATCTGACTGATCCCAGTGATGCATTGAATGCCTTAGGGACCACAAATACTTGAGGGACTGGATTAATAAGTCTCTAGCCTAAATGGACAAGTCCCGAACCAGTGTTCATCGTGATAGACACTGTGGACCTGGGAAGAGGAAGCTTGTTGTAGGCTCAAGAGAGATAGCACCAGAGAGTACCTTAGCAAACCTTAGTGGGCATAGCTAGACATTCGCACAAGTCCAGATGTTTGTAGAACCACCACAGTCAGGCTATGTTAGAGCTCTCTTGTTAATGGGATATAGTGTACAAAAGATGAATTTCCTTATGAAAACCACTAGATTCAAGAATGAATGTTTTTCTCATGGTTCAAGCTCCAACCAAAAAATTCTTAGACTGGCTATGGGAAAAATCTTGCTATGAGTGGCATTTTTGTGAATTCAGACATAGACTTAACATTATAGCTTCAGTCAATTAGAACCTATCTACATGGCCTGACAAGATCCTCGTCATGGAAGTGGTGAATTTAATGTTTTGATTATACCTTATTTCAGTAAGGATGATGGAGGGATGGCATGTCCTAGATGCATAAAATCAGAAATTTATAAGGGTTTCGTAGAAGGGACGCCAAGGTTAACACAAAAAATTTGGTGGAGTGGAGAAGGTCAAGGTTATTTTGGGTCCTCGTATTGGCTAATGGAAGGGCCCAATATCCAAATTGAAATTCTATACTTGGAAAAGTACCAAGGCAGGCTTGCATAGATGGACTCAAGTTCACTATGCGATGGGAAAAATTATCATTGCAGACTAAGTCACTTGGAGGTAAGCCTTGGCACATTGAAGAGGAGACTCAAGATGAAAGGGGTCAAGCATACATGGTAGGTCTCCATCATGAAGATGTTCTATTTGGTAAAGTACATGCTAAAGGTGGGAGGACCTAGGGTGACGTGTCCCAAGACTCCCATCCTAAAACTTAAATAAGAAATGCAAAAAGGAGGAGCTAGGGAGAGTAAAGCGGGGATGACTTGACATGAGAAATCATGGCAAGAGTAAAGTAGTGAACTAACCATGAGTGAGGCCACATGCATAGCTGTGGACTAGGCTCCACATCATCCCACAGAATACTACTCAGGACAAGAAGTCAAAGTGCATATTGACAAGGGGAAAGATGACGTAAGACAGGCTATAGTGGTAAACATTTGAGCATGAGAGTCCTGATATTGGTTTCAGTCCTGATATTGGTTTGAGGGGTGGACGCACCTCGAAGTTCAGCTTGAGGGACTGACCCCTGAATATTTACAAGAGTGCAAAGGAAGAAGAGTCAAGTAATAGACCCTAAGAGATGATAAAGTTTGTGGTAGTTGTTGGCTCACCTATCTATCTATATATACATACACACACACACACACACACACACACTGGACTAATGCATAGCGCTGGAATTTGTGAGACCCTTTCCATGAATGGGTTAGAAAGCTAATATGGCCACACAAAGTGGTGGTAAAGGGATGATTGGGATGCCACATGCTAGAAGGGGGATGAGGAAGTGGAAATTTGCAAAGCTATAACTCTTGATCGAGAGGCCGAATTGGGGTGATATTTTATATCACTGAAACCATCTCTCAAAGGCAAACATAATGGTGGCAGTTGTTTCAAGTTTTGAATTAAAAAAGTAACAATATTTATCCCATGTCTCTAACCATACAAAAGGGATTAGATTAGAAAGTGAACATTCTCAACTTGGGTTAAGGTGGGGGTTGTCCACATATGGCATTAGAGCATCCAGGTTAACCATTTGGATCGAATGAGCTCTATCATGGGAAAATAATAGTAGGGTACCTGCAATGGTGTCATATTTATTTTTGGAAAATTAACGAAACAAATGTTTAGGTGTTAAAATTCGGTTTATAATTGATAGATTGCATGCATGGATGATATGGTCATATTGTGATTTAAATATGGAACATGGCACTAACAGTTGGTGTTAATTGATATATGATTAATGAATGTGCAATGTAGAGGTGGTCATTTTTTTGGCTTGATGTTGATTATCATGGATATACTAGCATGGCTTGTTTTGTTATAGTAAAGCTCACCATGGCAGCTCCAAAAATGCAAGTTCATGATCATGATTGTGTGTATTTATTTATCTCATGTTGTATCTAGGAATTGTGTGCGGATTACAACACATCACAAGCAACAAAAGACAATAAAAGACATGGGAATGGGGACTAGAATGGTGCAATATAGCTTCAATTAGTCACAACATGGAAATGAAGAGGCCAAATTGAAAGAAGAAGAAAGATCATTTGGCAAAGAGAAAGGGGAAGACTCACCTGATTGGTTGGATACTTTGAGGAGCCTAGCGACTGAAGTAAAAAGCTTCAAATAATAAAATGAAAGACTGATGAGAGATTAAGAGAGACAAGTTGAGATAAATTTAGTTATTTTTCAAAGCCTCTTAGGTTTACAGAGAAGATGGAATTCAACTAGTGTGTTGCGAAGTGTCGCAGCGGCTGCAACACCCTCCAAAATTTTGGCCTGTATCCGATTTTTGGAGCTCATTATGGATCATGTGATTAATCATTCCTTAGTAACTTATTGGTAAGATGATGATCTCTAGCTTCCCTCTTCGGTCATAAGAGTCATTCACGCTTTTACCTTTATATAGTATGTGTCATCTTCGGGCATGAGATTATCGCTTGTCATGCAAAGGGAAGTTTGTCTTGCTTCAAGGGGGAAGCTTTGTGAGAATAGGTTGTCCTCACCACATAGAAATGTTTCGCACTCATTTGACATAGTTTTGCATAAGTGTCTTTTGCGGAGATATGATCTGAGGAAGTGGGTCTTTTTGCAGACTCCTGAATTACATTCCAAACAGGTGACCTGGGGAAAATCATCATAAATTTCTCTGTGAGCATCAGATTGAAATTTCATAAGAAGGTGTAGAAAGAGGACAGGCTATAGTTTCATGTATATATGTTTCAGAGCCAAAGGTCGAAACAGTGACTCATGGCATGTCATACAAGTTCGCTCTACTGAACTAGTCTATAATCAGGTCACTGTGGGAGATTTCGTATAACTCTTCCTTGGAGAATCCAATTTGGATCAGACTGGTGGCATTGGAAAGTGGATACAGAGGGCTTCTGCAGGTCACAATTTCAGAACTGGATGATTTGAATGTATAGAGATACATTAGAGGCAATATCGAGCTCCTGCAAAGTGAAAAAAGGTGTGTAGATTCTTTTAAATTTTTGCTTAAGATTGGTTTGAAATTTATTTTGAAGGAATTCAAAGGGCATAGTAGAGAATTATTATCGGTAACTGATGCCCC
>APFE030030460.1:6020-35302 GCA_000404065.3 Pinus taeda | reverse complement strand
ATTGGTTTGGTTCCAAATGGAGGATCAACCAGCTTCCAAGTGTCGTTCTTTATGAGGGATCATACTCCTTTTGCATTGCTTCTTTCCATTCATCATGAGAAGCAGCTTCTTTAAAGGAAGTTGGTTCAAAATCTGCAGACAAGTTCAATTCACAATCATAAGAAACATCCATATCAACAGGTGAATTAGAGTCATCTACATCACCTCCATTTTGTCGGTTTGCATTTCTGGTTCCTGTTTTTTCCAATTTCATCAGGATGAACGCTTTCAAGTGTCTTTGTCAGCCACTTTGGGGGACCTTTCTGAGATGGTCTAGGCTTCTCTGTTGATTGAGTTCGGAGTGAATCAAGATTGAGTCTCCCAATTCTATCAATTATATCACTTAAAGCATCATCCGTTGTTGGAGTTTTCATTCGGGGGAGAGGTTCCCAGAAGAAGATTCAACATGTTTGATCTAGAATAGAATCCCCCTTCAGGATGTGGATCCTGAATTTCAAATTCTTGAAATGATTTCGTTTTTTGCGAATCTATCCAAGCGATCAAGTTGCCGCTCAACAACATTGTCAAATTTGGATGATTCAAGAAAAATTACATCTCTAGATACAACAAACTTTTTATTTACTTCATCATAGAGGCGGTATGCTTTGGAGGTGTTTGAATACCACAGGAAGATACACTTACGACTTCTAGCACCAAGTTTGTTTCTATGTACCTTTGGTATCAAAGCATAACAGGTGGAACCAAAGACCCTAAGATGTTTTACCGAAGGAACATGTCCATACACAATTCATAAGGAGTCTTGTTTCTTATAGCATTAGATGGACATCTATTCTTTATATATGCAGCACATAGAACAGCATCAGCCCAAAACATTATCTTTACATTTTTTAAGAAAAGCATGGATCGTACCATATTCAAGATTGTTCTATTCATTTTTTCAGCTACACCATTCTGTTGGGGATTATAAGGCACAATTGTTTGATGTTTAATCCCATGTTGGCGAAGATATTGTTCAAATTCATTTGATGTATATTCTTTTCCATTATCAGTGCGAATAGACCCAATATGAGATTATGCATCATTTTCAATCCATTTATGAAAATTCTTGAATGTTAGAAAAGCATCAGATTTGTTCTTCAATAAATAAACCCAACACATTCTGGTGTAGTCATCAATAAATGTCATGATATATTTATTTCCATTTGCAGAAGGAACAGGCAATTGACCACATAAATCTGAATGAATAAGTTCAAGCTTCCTATGTGCTCTTGAATGTGAGTCATGAAATGACTGTTTACTATGCTTTCTTAGAATGCAAGCATCACATTGCTTAAATTTTCTAGGAATTGTAGGCAAACCAGCAACACCAGTTTTCTTCAATAAGTGGAGACTTTCATAGTTTAAATGTCCAAATCTAGCATGCCATAATAAACTTGATGGAAGTGTACCTTCTTCATGATGAGAAATATATGAGAAATGTTGTGCATGAGCAGATGTTCCTTACAGTTTGAAAAGCCTTTCTTCTTCTATTCCCCTCATGACAAGTGAGTGATCAGATGCTTTTCTTACCTCAAGCTTTCCATCAAACATATGAATGGAGTTACCTTGCTGGCGGATGTGGACCAAGGACATCAAGTTTCTCTTAAGCTGTGGGAGATATAGATCATGCCAAATTGGGTATAAATAAGATTAAGATATTTGTTATGAGCAATTACTTGCTCCTTAGTCACAACTCTACCTTTAGGGAAATCTTCTGTTATGGATGGTATTAGAGACTTAATAAACCATTTTTATAATAGTTTATCAGGAAAAAAAATTTAACCAAAAGATGACAATGTCACCACTTATGAATGTGATTAAAAATGTGTGGAATTAGATTGTTTGGAATTGGTTAAAAGTTCAGTTCTAGTCTCAAATTGAATGGGTAACTGAAAATGCATTAAAAAAGTGGTAGCTAAGGCACTAAAATTATTGAGCGAAGCCCATAGTAATTCAATATACCATTTTGTTATTTTGTCGGTAAGTGTAAATTGGAAAATGGATTCACCATTGATAGAGTTCGAATAACACCAAAAATGATAAGTCATAACATGTGTAGATGTGTATTCTCTAGGATTTCCATTGAAATTAGGGATATCACTAGGTAATTTTATGGGAATAAAGAACCAAAAATGAGAACGGAAAATGGGACCATTGGTAAGTTGGTTCAGATCTAGAAATTTAGGAGTTGCTACAAATAATAATTGGCCATTGGACCGTGATGGAGGATACCTTGGGTAAGACATGATGTTCTGAGCAACATGTATCTGCGCCCTAGGATAGGGAGGATTCTCATAACCCGGATGCACATAACCTTCCTACCCAACTCTAGAATAACCTTGTAAATGTTGAAATGGTTTGGCTTAGATTTTCTGACCTTAGTAAGGCATCTTAGGCATACCTTGATATAGTTTATATAATTTCCCTATGAGATTTTGCATCATCGCAACATAAGGTTTGTTAGGATGTGTCTGTGTCATAGCATATACATTTTAACCCACTTGAATTTGAGGAATAACATATCTAAGTGATGAAGGTTGTAAGATACCTTAAAGGCATTACGTAAATGGGGCTTGGGAGGTAGCAAATACTAGTAGAATAACTTGAGTCAAAGGTGGAGCCTATAAAGGTTGGCCTACATTAACTTGAGCTTTAACAAATTGTGGTACAGGTTGATGAGTAGGAATCTAAGATGTAGATGAAAAATGTTTATATATTAGAGATGGATCCATAACCTAACCATGGTTCACGAGAAATGCAGGTTTCCAAAAATTGACAGTCATTCCTAAATTTGGAGTACTCAAATGAGTTTGAGAACTAAATTCAGATATTTTATGAGGAGATGGAAATATTCCAATGATAGGTTGTCCCCCTACTCAAAGAGGAAGGGAATAAGGAGGAGACTCCCCCCCATGAGGAGGGTTCCCAATGTGCAGTGGACTATGTTGTTTTAGGTTTCCATACCCACTGAAATAAGGACCAACCTACTCCTCAATTGTAGGTGTAGATGAAGGAGAAAGATAATATTATGTAGCATTCATCAAAGAAGTGTCAGATAGGATTCCAGAAGAGAATGACATGGGATAAGTACATGGGCTAGATGTTGTGCCCAGAAAAGGTACCAGAAAATGATTGGTAACAGGAGGGATAGACGAGGCACCATACAAATGTGTCTCTGGCGGTGTTATAAACATGGATGAAGTTGCAACATGGGTTGTCTTGATCATAGTAGTAGATATAGGCTAATAAAACATAGTGGATTCAGTCATGGTTAATTGTCCCATAGAGGATTACCGTGGGAAACTCAAGCGTGAGTTGAAAGGAAATGAACGAGACAAAGAATCTTGTGATGGAGTAGGAAGAGAAGGAAAAGGATGGGCCTAGTAAATATGAGTCCCTCCAAAATGGATATGATAGGAGGGTTGAGGCTCTTCCTGAGTAATCTCTTCAATAATCACAAGGCCGGGTGGAAGTGTTTCATTTTTGGGTCCAAGATATTTGGGATGTGGTTGGGTCTGAGATAGAGGAAGAGAACAAGAAGTTCCTGAAGTAACAGATGTAGGTAAATGAGGTTCCTTAGGTTATATAAGTTCACATTTTGTTGTCTCTGATTCAATATAATTAGGTTTGATAACCTCAGGTAATGAAATATCAGGTGATTTTGTTTTGACTGTGTCGGATTCACCAACAAATGAAGAAGTGATCTCGGGTTCAGTACTCATAGGAAGGGATGATTTTGGTGGATCTATTTCAGGTGGAGGACCAGAAGCAATAGCTCCTAAAGTACTAGATTCGGTAGTATGCCTTCTTTTGTTCTTATGATGATGTCTAGGAGTTTCCTCGGGTGGAAGAGGAAGAAATCTACATCCAATCCCTAGTCAAAAATAAAGTGGAAGAAATCTGGGTTTTGTCCCCAATGGAGTCATCAATTTGTTATATAGAATTTACGATCGTGGACAAAAGTATGTTCCCTAGAGCTAGTGGAATGGTCTAGAATAACATAAAGTAAAGAATATAGAGTTTCCCTTAGTGAGATTGAAGAATACGAAAGAGGCTTACTTGGAATCTATCGTAATATTTACTTTCCTCCTGGCTTGTAAGCTCCAATCATAGCTCCAAATGATATAATTAGAACCTACACATACAACCAAAACAAGTCAAATATCCACAACATTTGTGTATCATAATTCAATTACTCTATTTAATGAATCAACGAGGCATATAGGAAATAGGATGCTCCTTCTATTAATAGAGATAGAAGAGAGTTTACAACCAAGAATAGTAGTTGATCTTGAAGATATCTCCCCAAGTTGACTTATCCTTCCTTGTCACAAAGCACACCTTAATGTGACCCTAATGCATGAATATGGTGAATCTCTTACGTTCAAGGTAGTAGCATGAGGGAATTATTAGTCTCCAAAATCCAACCCTTATGTCATGGATGTAGTAAATTTATAGGATAGGGATGGTAGTTTAGGATTTACTGTAATGAGCTTGAGATTCGCATATGATGGGAGGATGAGTTCAAGGGATAAGAGATGAAATATCCAAGGTAGTATCAGATAGGACTCGAGCTTATTATCCATAGTAAATGGTTAAAACAACCTCTCAAAACTTATGGAAGAAGAATATTTGAAAATATTTTTAAATTTTCCAAATTTCTAGAATCAGTGCAACCCCAGCAAGGAGAAACTAGTGCTAGACGATGTTATAAAATTATATATTACAGAGCAATGGAACACATAAAATATTGCAGAAATATAGACACAAAACACATAAAACAAGAGAGACACAGATATACGTGGTTCACCCAGTTTGGGCTATGTCCACCTCGAACAGCCAGTCCTTCCTTTCTATTATCCAGCAAAATGAAGAGACACAACCTACAATAGATTTGTTGTAATATCCTCTATTTTCTCTCACAGTCTCACCTCTTTGTTTCTCGCTCAGAGAATACACATTTATTACACAACATCAAATACAATGCCCTCATACCAAGAGAGGGGTTTCCTTCTAGGGCAAAAAACCCTAAACTAAACATAAGTTTTACCGTTAGATCATTCGCCTAATGAATGGACCAGATTGACTAGAAATTACTATACTTTTACAAGGCAATTTTACATCTGTTTTTAGTTTTGGGGGTGCTGCCCTCAAAGCCCCACCGGGGGATTGCTTGCCCTGAGACCCCCACGGGGGGGACAAGTCCCCCCCCCATGGAGGGGTGTACTAACTTCCTGGGGTATACATTTGGTTGAAACAAAGACCTCTGAAAAATCATGCTCCACACATAACAATCTCCCACTTGGAGAATGATTGTAGCAACTCCACCGCTGCTTCATTTGCTGGAAAATGACTCCTCTTTGGACCTGGCTGTTTCTCATCTTCATCATCATCCTTGAAGAGCAATTGAAACTAAGCATATTCTTAGTTTCTCCCTGGTTACAACTTTTGTTAGCATATCTACGGGATTCTGGGTAGTGTGTATCTTTTCCAGCTTCAACTCTCCATCTTCCAACACTGATCGTATGAAATGGTACTTGAGCTGTATGTGTTTAGTGCTAGAATGAAATACTGAGTTCTTTGCAAGATGAATGGCACTTTGGCTATCACTATATAATGTGCCCATATCATGCTCCTTACCCAATTCACACATAAACCTTTGTAACCAAATCATTTCTTTACTAGCCTTTGTAGCAGCAACATACTGTGGTTCTATTATTGAAAGTGCAACAACACTTTGGATTTTTTAAACCCAACTAATAGTTGTTCCAGCTACAGTAAATACATATACTGTAGTGCTCCTCTTGTTATCTCTATCCCCTGCCATATCTGCAACAACATATCCCTGTAGAGAAATGTTTGAACCACCAAATCATAATGCTTTATTTGTGGTAACTTTCAAATATCTGAGAATCCATTTCACTACCATCCAATGTTCCTTTCCTGGATTGTTCATGTACCTACTTACAACTCCCACTGCATGTGCAATATCAGGCCTTGTGTAGACCATTGCATACATTAAGCTTCCAACTACTGATGCATATGGAACTTTAGACATATAATCCATGTCTTCTTGGATCTTTGGGCACATTTCCTCACTAAGTTTGAAATGGATAGCAAAAGGTGTACTAACTGGTTTTGCATTGTGCATATTAAATCTTTTCAACACCTTTTGTATGTACTCATTCTGAGATAATGTTAATTTGCGATTTCTCCTGTCTCTAGTGATTCTCATACCAAGGATTTGTTTTGCAGCTCCCAAATCCTTCATTGCAAATGAATTTGCCAATTTTCTTTTGAGCACATTTATTTCCTGCATGTCAGACCCTGTAACAAGCACGTCATCTACAGACAATAACAATATAATATAACTGCCATCATTTTTCTTTTTTAGATAAACACAATGATCAGGGTGACATCTAGCATAACCTTGTTTAGACATAAACTTGTCAAATTTTGGATACCACTGCCTTGGAGCCTGTTTTAAGCCATACAAGCTCTTCTTCAACCTGCACACTAGTTTCTCCTTCCCTTTCACCTCATATCCTTGTGGCTACCGCATATATATCTCTTCCTCCAAATCCCCATGGAGAAAGGTTGTCTTTACATCTAGCTGCTCAAGATGCAAATCTTCAACTGCTACTAGACTTAAAATAGTTTTGATTGAAGTCATTTTAACAACAGAAGAAAATGTTTTCAAAATCAATACCTTTCTTCTGTGAAAACCCCTTTACCACAAGTCTAGCTTTGTACCTCTGTTTTCCTCCATCTTCTTCCTTCAGCCTATAAACCCATTTATTCTTCAATGTAGTTTTTCTTACAAGCAACCCAACTAAGTCCCAAGTCTAGTTATGCATTAAGGATTCCGTCTCTTCTTCCATGGCTACCTCCTACTTCTTCCTACTTTCAACCTGCATTGCTTCATCATAACATTCGGGTTCACCATAATCAGTCAACAATAAATAATATAATGAAGGAGAGTATCATTCAGGGGGTCTACTTATCCTGGTAGATCTTCTAACACCACTTTCAAGTGTTTGTGGTGCCTGTTGCTATTGTTGTGGTTGAATATTATTATTTTCAGGCACCTTTACTTTTTAAGTGATTTCATCAAGAACTGCGTATTCCTTGTTTTCTTTTTTTCTGTTTCTTTTCCTATAACTGATTCTTATACAAGACCTTTTCATTGAATATTACATCTCTACTCCTAATGATTTGTTGATTTTTGTAATCATATAAGCGATAACCAAAATCATTAACACCATATCCAATAAAGGTATATTTCTTTGACTTTGCCTCAAGCTTTGTTTTATTTTCTTTATCAATATGGACAAAGGCCTCACAACCAAAAGGCTTTAAAAAAGAGTAGTTTAGCTTTTTACCTGTCCATGCTTCCTCTGGAGCACCACCATCCAAGGAACTTGAAGGCCCTCTGTTTATTAGATAAACAACAGTATCTACAGCATCTTCCCAAAACTGTAAAGGCAATCCTGCATGTAATGTCATGCACCTTGTACGCTCCATGATTGTTCTGTTCATCCTTTCTGACACACCATTTTCTTGTGGTGTTATTGGAACTGTCTTCTCTCTGTGAATTCCATGCTCTGAACAATACCTATCAAACTCTTTGCTGCAATATTCACCTCCATTGTCTGATCTAAGACACTTCAATTTCTTTCTTGTCTGAATCTCAACCAAAGCTTTCCATTTCTTGAAAGTATCAAATACATCAAATTTATTCTTAATACAGTAAATCCAAGTTTTTCTAGTTGTATAATCAATAGAGTAACATAATAACGAGATCCACCAAGAGATGATTCCTGAGCAGGTCCCCATACATCTGCATACACAAGCTCTAATTCTCCGCTCTTCTTTTCTTTCCCAACTCTTAGAAATCTAACTCTCTTCTGCTTTCCATAAATGCAATTCTCATAGAAGTCCAAATCAACATTCTTCAAACCCGGCATCAAATTCCTTGAGTGAAAAATCTTCATCCCCTTTTCACTCATGTGTCTAGGCATATGATGCAATAATGCTGCATCTGCTCCTTTGGAAGTTAAAGCATTAACAGATTTAGAAATACCATTGCATAAATACAATGTACCAACCTTTTCACCTTTTTCTATTACTAGGCTTCATTTGGTGACCTTCCAAGCTTTATCTGTGAAAGTTGTCACACAACCTTCACTGCCTAACTTCCCTATTGAAATCATATTTTTTTTTAGATCTGGAACATGCCTTACCTCCTTTAGTAGCCATTGGTTTCCATTCTGCTGTTTTACAAGAACCTTACCCATTCCAACAATTTTACAGGGTTTATCATCACCCAACGAACTTGTCCAAAATCTCCTTGAACATAGTCATGAAAGTATTTCTTATCAGGTGTGGCATGGAATGAGGCCCCTGAATCTACCACCCAGGAATCAGTAATATTTTAGAAAGAAAGAATCAAAGCTTCTTGTATGACCTCACCTGTCACATTTGCTTCATGATTGTTTTCTTGCTGTGCATCTCCTTCTTTTCCCTTCTGAGATCTACAGTCTTTCTTTAGATGTCCTTTCTTTCCACATTTCCAGCACACTATCCCCGATCTGGACTTGGATCTGCCTTTCCTTGATTTACTGTGATATCTTGAGCTCTTTCCTCTTTCCATTTTTCTTCCCCTAGACTCTGCACTCAAAGCATTACCCGATGTCTCACTGGAGCTTTTTCGTCACATTTCCTCACTAAGGGTAGCACTGACAACATCATCAAACTTTAAAGTACTAGATCCAGAAATAGAGTTACTAGTGGCCATTACTAAACCATTTCAACTTTCTAATAATGAGCACAAGAATAACAGAGCTCTAACTTCATCATCAAAGTTTACCCCTACAGAACATAACTGACTTGTAACAATATTAAAATCATTTAAATGGTCTACAACAGATCCACCTTCCGACACCTTCATATTAAATAACCGTTTCATCATAAATAACTTGTTTAAGGCCGAGGGTTTCTCATATAGTTTCTTTAATGCCTTAATCAAACCCTCTGTCGTTGTTTGCTTCCAAATGTTGAAGGCAACTGATGCTGCGAGGCACAACCGTATTGTTCCAAGTGCCTTTCTATCGAGAAGGTTCCATTCTTCATCTGTCATACCCGTTGGCATATTTGTTTTTCTGCCCAATGGTAGGTATAGATCTTTCTGATATAGATAATCTTCCATCTGCATCTTCCTTAGCGAGAAGTTTTGGCCATTAAATTTCTCGACCCTAAACTTACCATCTTCTACCATTGCTCCCACTCGAATGAGGATCCCTTCTTTCCTGTGAGTTTATCAGCGAAATAAACCTTTGGCTTTGATACCAGTTGTTAGAAAATTATATATTACGGAGCAATGGAACACATAAAATATTGCAGAAATATAAACATAGAAAACTCATAAAACAAGAGAGACACATATATACATAGTTCACCCAGTTTGGGCTACGTCCACCATGAACAACCAGTCCTTCCTTTCTATTATCCAGCAAAATGAAGAGACACAACCTACAACAGATCCGCTATAATATCCTCTGTTTTCTCTCACAGTCTCACCTCTCTGTTTCTCGCGCAGAGAATACACATTTATTACACATCCCCAAATACAATGCCCTCATACCTAGAGAGGGGTTGCCTTCTAGGGCAAAAAACCGTAAACTAAACATAAGTTCTACCGTCAGATCATCCACCTAATGAACGGCCCAGATTGACTAGAAATTACTATACTTTTACAAGGCAATTTTACATTTGCTTTTAGCTTAGGGGGTGCTACCCCTGAACCCCCACTAAGGGACCGTTGGCCCCCTGACCCACCAGCCCGGGGGGGGATCGGCCCCCACAGACCCCCCCGCGGGGGACAAGTCCCCCCAAACCCCCCCAGCATGGAGGGGTGTACAAACTTCTTGTGGTATACATCCAACTAATACAAATACCTCTTAACAATCATGCTCCACACACAACAACCAATGCTAGTGGAGAAAGGAGAAACCAATGCTCAAAATAGATGGCTAAATAGGAAGGGTATGCTGCGCCTTGAAATCATTAATTCTTAGTTGTTACAATCAAGAACTCAAACATTTGGAAAGGTCATTCTTAGGGATTTGTAAAGGGATGATGAAAACATGTTCACAGATATGGATTGATTTGGTTTGTAGAATTAGTGGCTAGATGCGAAAAAATGGCCTATAACACTGACCTCCAAGTTCCAGTGATGGAATTTGGACCAGAAATCGACAACTCACAATATCCCTCAGGGACTAGAAATCACTCAGGAGCCTCAAAAATATCCTAGGTGATCAATCCCTGATCAAGAAATATTTTTCACTGACTTAACACCCCAACCACACCCATGACACATTGTGCATGTGGTTCTGACCCAATTTCCTTATATCATTGCATGCTGTCATGAGCTCTATGCCAGTTTTTTAAGCTAGCCTCTAGACCACTACCTAGAACTTCTTGTAACTTTCCAAAATCATGAAAATAGGGCTAACAATGCTAAACAAATAGAACTTGAGAAAGAACTTGAAAAATATATGCCTAATGGAAGACAGACATTTCGTCAAACACATGACAAACATATAAGTTATAGGTCATGAATTAATATTTGATCATAAAATTATGAACTCCATTGGAGAATCACTAAGAAGGATATATTCCCTCTCTATGTAGCTACAATAACACTTGTTAGCCAATACATTAATAAACCATTCAATAAATTATAAAATCATGAGAGAGATTCATAGCTAGAGCACATCATAAAGCCATGCATATAGCCATAATAGAAACTATGAAAAATCAGCCAAAAGGTCAACATAATAACCAATACAAGTGCTCATAGATCACAATAGGAAAATAACTCATATTGTCATATGAATATGCTAACCAAGTCAACGAATTCCACATAGCACCCAACCATAGATTAGGCTACACCAAATATGTATTCCGACCTATCATCCCCATACCATATTCCAAGCATGAATGTGGGATCATAAGGGTTAAACAAACTAAAATCAACTAGGGCTTCTAAAGCCAAAACTACCTCAACCCTCAAGCATAGTGATATCAACTATATGATACAGAAATATCTAACAAAAACCAGATTGAAATCTAACCCAAACTATCTAGGGATCTAAGAACTAGTAACTCAACCCACAACCTCGAGGGGATCTAGGTTGTTACAAGGCTCTAGAGAATTTGTTCCAACCCACAGGATCCATTGACCAGTAACTCAATCCAAAGCCTCGAGGGAACCAAAATTTTATTTTAGGGCTCCAAAGAATTTGTTCCAACCCACAACCATAAGAAACAAGATAAATAATCAGAAAAACCAAATGGGGAACCCACTACACCATGCCTATCCTAGAATTGGAAAGGCAATGTTGAAGCCAGTGTCGATCCAAGAAAATCTCCATGCCAAGGATAACACATAACTAAGGAACCACATGCATGTAACATGCATAAAAAAGCTTGCAAGGAGATCACACATGCAAACTATTACCTACAAAGTATGCCTATTTTAGCTGCTAATCCAACTCTCTCCTTACACTTCCTTGATTTCCTTACTTTCTCCACATCCAAATGAATGATAGAATGCTCCAACAATGCTCTAAGTTTGCAAGAGTATGAAATAATGAACAAGAATTCAACTCAAAACTATCAAAATTATAGCAACTAATTATATGATGCTTTTTTATGATTGATCTCTTTTTTTCTTCATTTCATTAATTTTCCTTCTAATTTCCCTTGCATGAAAATTTGCTTCTCTTCACCTTCCTTTTCTCCTATTTTATGTTATTTTCATAATTATATGCCTTTTATTTCCTCTTTGACTTTGATAATTACTTTGCCAATTTCCATAGCAATTATAAAACAAGTTGTGATGTTTATTATAATGTTTTACCAACCATTCAGCTTGTAGTACGTGTCCCATGACATTGGTTTTATTTTATTTACATGGAAAATCAACCAGGGACTATTACAAACCCCTCCATCTTGGAGGAACACCATCCTTGGTGTTTAATGGTGCCTATAACTAGAAATACATGATTCCCATGGAGATTTATAACATAGCTTGATGCAACATTTACATCATACCATACTATTAGAACCATGAACACCATACTACTTATTGGAGCTTTATAACACAACTCAATGCAATATTTACAACATAATAGTTATCGGAGCTTTATAACAAATATATTTTCAATATTTTATAATACACATATGCATATATAAATATAAGCCAAAACACATAAACCAAACACATATGCTTAACCAAGAAATAAGGAAGGATACAAAACTCACATCTGATCAACCATCTCCCATGTAACTTCATCGGGCCCAAAATTCTTCCATTGAGATTTAACTTGCTTGATTTCTCAGTTCCAACACATGATTTTTTATTTTTCTTTAATGCACTTAGGTTCTCGATGAAACTCCCCCTCTGGTTCCACCTACAATACATAGCAACCAATAACATAATCAACATCCTTAACAAATTTTTTAAGTAATGAAACATGGAAAACATCATGGACTTTCACTGTTGGGGTAGTGAAAGTTCGTAGGAAATTGGTCCAATCCTCTCAAAAATATCAAAATGTCCATAATATCGAGGTGCTAGCTTGGTGCATGATCCAATCCTGAAGGATATCCTCCTGGGCTTAATGCACAAGTACACATGCTTCCGAACTTGAAACTCCTTGAATTATCTATGTTGATTTTCAAGACTCTTCTTTCTATCATGCACTACCTTCTAATAACCCGCATCTCCTATTTCATCTCAGCTAACATATCTGGTCCAATCAACAGCCTGTTCACTGGATCACTCCATTTGATAGAAGTATTGCAACCTTGCCCATAAAGAGCCTCAAATAGACTCATCTTCAGGGACTCCTTGTATCCTTTGTTATATGAAAACACTGATAGTGGAAGATACTCCTCCCACTTACTCTTTTGGTGCATGAAATACATCCTCAACATGTCCTCAAGAATTATCTTAATTCTCTTTATCTATCCATTTGTCTGTGGATGATAAGTTGTGCTAAAAGATAAGTTTTTCCCCATGGCTGTAAATAACTCATTCCACAACTTGGAAGTGAAATTGGAATCTCTCTCTATCTAATATGATCTTCTCATGAATCCCACTCAACCTCACTATCTCCCTGATGAAAATATAAGATACCTCACTAGATGAATTAATAGACTTCACTACAGTGAAGTGAGCTACCTTACTCAAGATATAAAGTAAAACCATGATGGAAACATGTTTCTTTGATGTACTTAGAAAACCTACAATGAATTCCATGGAAATGAGCTCCCATTTCCACTCTGGAATTAGAATAGGCCGCAAAAAAACCAGTTAGATGCTTACATTCTAATTTCACTTGCTGATCATGCAAACACTTCACAATGAACTCAACCACCACTTTCTTCAAGTTCAGCCAATGATAGAAATTCTTAATAGCTGTCAAATTATTTTTGTATCTCGGGTGACCTGTATACGACTTGGAATGAAACTACCTAAAGATAAGACTCTTGAATTCATTATTATTTGGCACATAAATCCTGATCATGAATCTGACCAAGCCATCTGTCATGAGGTGATACTCTTCATCTCTATCACTTTCACCCTGCTATTTCAACCTGTGATTTTGTTATTTGTACCAATGATCATGCTACCTTGCATGCAAGATATGCTCCTGTAAATCTATCCAATAAGAGCTCACAACTAAAATATGATTCACCTGCAATCTCGTACTAAGAGCATCTACAATCATGTTCCCCTTTCCATTGATATATCTAATCTCAAATTCAAAATCACTTAGGGTAGCCAAACATATAGCATGCCTAACATTAAAATTGCATTGGTTAAACAAGTACCTCAACCCAGCATGATCACTCATCAAGACGAAATCCCTATCGAGAAGATAATGTCTTTGTATCTTTAATGCATGATTGATAGCTTACACCTCAAGATCATGAGTCACAAAGTGATTCTCAAGCTCATTCAACTTCCTTCACTGATAAGAAATTACCTACCCTTCCTGCATCAATACTCCACCAAATCCTTCTGTGTAAGCATTTGTACAAACAACAAACTCATTATTAAGATCTGCAATCTTTAAAAGTGGATCATTTGTAAGAAAATACTTCAACTACTCAAAACTAATTGCAGATTCCTCTCTCCATTCAAGCTTCTTCCCTTTCCTCTAAAAACATGTAATAGGATAGCTAATGTGTGAGAAGTTCCTAATGAGCCACTTGTAATAATGTGCTAGTCGCATAAATCATCTAACCGCATCCACACTCCTAGGAGTTGGGCACTCCATGATAGCTTTAATATTTTTTGGGTCCACTAGCATTCCCTCCTTGGAAACAACATGTCGCTAGTAATGATTCTGAGACTAAATGAAACTACACTTTTTGAGCTTGGAATACAACTGATGCCCTCTCAGCAATCTGAACAGTACTACTAGGTGCTCTACATGATCTTCCCCATTCTATGAATATATAATTATGTCATCAATAAAAATTATCAAAATCTTGTATGGGTAAGGGCACAACACATTATTCATCAAACACATGAAAGATGTTGGAGCATTATTAGGACCAAACAGAACCACCAAAACTCATAATTTCCATACCCCATATTGAATGTAGTCTTGCAGATGCATTCTTCTTTAATGCACACTTGGTGATATCTTGATCTTAGATCAATATTTGAAAACAATATTGCTCGCTTTAGCTGATCAAACAAATCATCAATTTGCAAAAATGAATACATGTTCTTGGTAGTCACCTTGTTCAACTATCTATAATCAATATACAATCTAAGATTATCTTCCTTCATCTTTACAAACAATATTGATGCACGCAAAGGCAATAAACTTGGCCTTATTTTCCCCTTATCAAGAATTTCCTTAAGTTGCAACTTCAATTCCACCAACCATGGAGTGCTCATCATGTAAGGTGTCTTAAATGTTGGTTCTTCTCTAAGAATCAACTCATAAAGATTTCCACTTCTCTATAAGTAAGAAACTCTCAAATGTATTTAGGAAACACATCTTGAAACTACTACAAAACAACATACCTATTCAAGACTTCCTCATCCTAAACATCCTTTCCTTTATCACTAGAAATATGAACTAAAAACAATAGACATCCCTTCTGGTCATTTTTCTTTATCTACATAGCTATAACCAATCTCACTGATATAGGAATTTTCTTTCCCTACAAAATTATCCTTTCTCCATCATCATCCAGGCACTTAGTAGCCTCATCATAGTAGTTGACTTTAGTCATTTGAATGAACAACCAATCCATGCCCAAGAGCATACTATATGAACCCAAAGGAAGAAAATTTAGATGTGATGATGTAGGCATGCCATTAAGCTCAAATTTACAAGATATCACCCAATGGAGAACTCTTCTCTTGGTCCTTGTAGCCAACTGCACCAACTAGGTCAAGACTAATATAACTATAATTAGATTGAGGGTCAATCAAAATGGAAACAACATGATAATAAAACTTACCTTCCATCTCAATAATGGATGTCTCATGAGCAACCTGCCTATTATCCATTGTTTCATAAATTTGATGAATACTTTTCCTAACATATCAAACTATTTATGCCTCCTGAGCTCTATAAATCTGAGGCCTGCCACCATAGTACGATGGGAAATCACTCCTGCGATTCTCCCCACCAAAAGTTAAACACCTCAAAGGCTTCTTGCCATCACTCTTATTATTCTCCTTAGGCTCAAATCCATGTCATTTGTCAATTGCATTGAAATTCTTATAAGGTGCTACATTTTCCTTGTCACCTACATCCTCAACTCTTCCTTTCTTCTTAGCCCACTTTCCTTTAGTCTTCTGATTACCTTCCTAATCTCTCTTAGGCTCACACTTTTGCTTTGATTGCTCATAAGAATGATTTAGCTTCTAGATGACTTTTTCCAATGAATTAGGTCCATCATGCTCAATCCAATCTTTAAATGCTAAAGGAAATCCACTGATGCGACTTTGGGCCTTTGTCTTCTCATCCTTGAGGTAGGGCACATATCAAAATAGCTACTCAAACTTTGTTCTATACTCTTCATTTTTCATGGAAACCATATTCAACACATAGAACTCCTTGGCCTTTCTATCATAGTATTTATCACACAAGTACTTCTTTTGGAAGAGTCTTTTAAACTCATTCCAACTAAGATGCTCTACCCTAATGGCTCTATCACACTTCATATCTTCCCACTAGATATATGATTTTCATTTGAGACTAAAAATCATTATCTTGGATTTCATATTCTCTAATGATGCAATTTTAATAAATTATTCATCCCAATCATCCATGCTTGTACATCTTCTGTTTCCTTCACATCCGCGTCAAATTTAGGACGATTGGATTTCTTGAAATCCTCCACAAAATATTTCTTATCACTCATCATGGAAGGATGTTGGTGGTAATGATGATGATGTCTTTCAAAACTAGAGCTAGAATAAAATCAATGAGTGTTAGCCCTCCTTTCAAGTGTATCCAATGATCTTCCACCTCTGACTATATCATCGATATCTAACAAGTATCATGATCAAGATGTGTTTCCATATGACCCATTAGTATTTTCCTCCTGTCCATGACTTATACTTAGCTATTTGTACTTCTGGAAATTTAAGGGTCTCTAAAGGAGGATTGCATTAACTTCTACTTGCTTTTCCTAAGCTTTGGCAAGCCTTTCCTATGCCTCAATCAACATGTTATTATTTCCATTACAACTTCTGATTTCTACTTTCAAACATCTCAGTGTATATGCTAAAACAAGATAGTACTCTTCTCGTTGATTCTCAACTGACCTATCCCATTCCATTGAATTCACATCATGATTGTAAGGGAAGTCATGTGAACTACATTCCACCATTATTCTCTTCATCTCTAATATTTTTTTCTCCTACAACATGCCATGTTAGATAAGCCACAATTTAGACATAGTTAACAAGCATCTTAATGAAGTGGGGAGGCTATCACATTGCACCAATCAGTCCCAGATTAATTATGATATATGATATATATATAATATATATATATATCTATCTATAATGACATCATACCAACATCATGCATGATGACATAAACTATAGCACAAACTATATACATGACAAACATAGCCACTACAATGCATGCATAATAGACACACATACAACTGACATGCATGCATAAAAATCACATCTAGCCCACCTAGACCAAATGTCTAAACTTGGAAGCTCTAATACCAATATGTAATACCTCCTCCCACATTTACCCACTTTTACAAGCTCTGGACTCGGGTAAACATGAGATAAGTGATACTATGACATGACTTGACCTCCAAGTTCTAATGATGGATGTGAGGCCTATAAACTAAAAAACTTAAAGGCATCCCTCAGGAACTAGAGATCACTCATGAGCCTGAAAACTATCCCAAGTGATCAATACTTGAGTTGGAACACTTTTTCACTGACTTAACACCCCAATCAAACTAATGACACAATATTCATGTGGCTATAAGGCTCCAACCACACCAATACACCTACCTGAATGCAATTAGAACCCAATTTATTAGATTAGTGCATGCACTCAAGAGATCTATGCCATGTTTTCAAGGCTAGCCTCTAGACCACTACCCAAAACTACTTGTAACTTTCTAGAATCATGATATTAAGGATAAAAATGCTAAAGAAACACGCCAAATGCAACTTGACAAATACAATATAGACACTTCATCAAACAAATGACAAACATATAAGTTACAGGTCATCAAAGCCTATCTAATCATAACCTTTTGAAAATCATCTAAGAGTCACCAAGAAGGGTCTATGCCCTCTGTAGTTAGCTACAACAACATTTTCCATCCATGCATTCATCAACCATTTAATAATTTATCAAATCATGAGAGAGATCCATAACTAGAGCACATCATAGAACCATTCATATAACCAACATATAACCAAAATAGAAACTATGACAAATCATCCATAAGATCAGCATAATAACTAGTAAAAGTGCTTATAGATGACAATAGGAAAATAACTCATATTATCATATGAAAATGCCAATTAAGTTGGGGACTTCCACATACCACCTAACCATGGATTGGGCTGAACCAAATCTCTCTTTTAGCCAATCTCCCATGTGCCATATTTCAAGCATGAATGTGGGATCATATGGTTTAAACTAAAATCAAACCAACCAAGGATTCCAGAGGCCAAAGAACCTCAATCCTCAAGCATAGTGATCTGACCTATACACACCAAAAATCACTTACATCAACCAGATTAGTCTCTACCTAAACTATCCAGGGCTCTCCAAGAACTAGTAACTCAACTAATAGTCTGCAGGGAAGTCAAGTTGTTATAGGGCTCTACAACGTTTCTCCTAACACACTGGCTCAAAGGAATAGTAACTCAACCCATAGCCTCTAGGGAACCCAAGCTATTTTAGGGCTCCAAAGAATATTTTCCAACTCACATCCATAGGAAACCAAAGAACCAATCAAAAAACCAAAATGGGGAACCGACTACACCATGGCTATCCTTGAAATGGCAAGGCAAGTATAAAACTACTATTAATCTAGGGGAATATCCATGCCAATGAAAACACATAACCAAGGAACCAAATACATATACCATGCATCCAAAACCCATAAAGGAGATCAGACTTGCAACTTGTTACCTGAAAAGTAAGCCTGTTGTAGGTATTGATCCAACAATCTCCTTGTGCTTCCTTACTTTCCTTACTTTCTTTATCCAAATCCAAATTAATGCTAGAATTCTCCAAGAATTCTCTAAATGTGTAAGAGTGTGAGATAATTAACAATACCTCAACTCTCAATTGTAAAAAATCTAACAACTGATTCTTTGATGCCCTTTTATCATTGATCTCTCTTTTTCTCCATTTTCCTTCATTTTTCCTCTAATTTCCCTTGCATGCAAATTTGCGTCTCTTCACCTTCCTTTTCTCCTATTTTCCTTTATTTTCATAATTAAATTCCATTTATTTCCCCTTTCCCTTTACTAATTCTTTTTCCAATTTCCATAGCAATTATTAAACCACAACTGATGCCCACTATAATGCTTTACCCACCATTAAACTTGGAATATGTGTCCAATGATATTGGTTTTATTTTATTTACATGGAAAATCAACTAGGGGTTGTTACAGATTCCAAATAATGAACACACCATGGACCTATACTATTGAAGGACTCTCCTACTATCAAGCCTAGTTACAATATGTTTTCTTTTCATTAGAAGATGGAAGTTATAGTAGCATGTATAGTTACATTTAGAAATTTGAACCATGGCATCATGGAAACAAGCCTAAAGAATTGGATCGATTATAATATACACCATCAATTTCTTCCCATTGGTTGTATTCGTCAAACCAAAGATAGAATATTTTGGATCATCCAACACTCCACTATTCATGTAATTACGTTTTGGCATTCACATCATTATAGAAGAAGTTTACTAGCTAGAAAGGATCACAAGGATACTTGATAGTGATTATGAAGGTTCTTCACTATGTGAAAAAATATTTATAACATGACAAGAGGTATATCTCTACTAAAATCATGGAAGCTGTCATCGAAGAAGCCTACAAAAATGTAGGATAATCGAGTTGTAGTATGAAGATATAATAATGTACATCTCATATTAGAGAATGAATCACATCATAAACATCATTCTAGACATGATCCTCAAGAAGAGATGTGGCTCATTCAAAATACTATATGGAAAGAATATAGGAATAGGTATTTATATATTTAAGATATTATCATTAAGAAGTAGAATTCATGTCGTCAAGTAATACTGTAGGAAGAACTCATTGAAAAATAATCTTGAAAACACAAGCATGATATGTTTGGAAAAAATCTACTATTGAATCACTCAAAACAAAGAAGCATGATGAATATGAAGCATGATAGATCAACAAGATGATATGGTTTGGAACTCTTCCACATGATTATCCTGTATATAGAAATATGATTAATGGGAAGAACATATGATGATATTGATCAACATTTGATCTGGTCTCTTGAAGAATGAAAGATGGAGAAGTTCAAAGGAAGTTGCATAAACTATAACAAATATGATCTTAAGGCTTATTGATTAGTTCACTCCACATTGATAGATATTTGAAAGGAAGAAAGCATGAAGAAGAATTATAGTATGAATATGGACCATACAAAGGGATGTTAATCTCAGTGGGAGCTACTAGTAGAATATGGCATATTAAAAGCTATATAACTGAGTAACTATGATTTTGATAATTTGATATTGATGATTTGTTAAGATATGAATTGGATACCTAGAAGTACATATTTCAGATGTATAGATTGGAAAAATAACAGTTGAAAATATACAACTATTTGGTTTAAGCTCAATTCTAATCACATGGATTGAGAAGGAAAACTTTATTTTGGATTAGAATTATTAATCACATAAATGTGCACATCATTGATGAGAAACAGTATTGTAATAGGGATGCTGCAACTCCTGGGGCTACCAACTTTACTTCATCAACCCAGGGTTCGTACAAACTTGGAGGTGACAGTGTTGTATACACAAATAAATGTATTGGTCCACTCTTTTTCATTGTTGAGCTGGGGTGATAGATCACTAGTGTTTCTCAAACTAGCCTTCTATTGACTATAAGAAGTCTAATTACCAACTTGGAGAAGGGAAATTTACCGTAATTTGAAGAAAAGAAATGTTGTCTATTTTATGAAGGAAAGCTTGAAACAAATGCTTGCAAAACAACATGAAATATTCTATATACCTGCTAACATACTTTGCTTGAAAAAGAACCCTTCTTTAACACATGTGAGGTATTAATTAATCTAAGAATGAAATCTGATCTAAAGAGTGCTAACTACAATGTGCAACAATAAATATAAAAGAATTTTTTTCTTTTTATCTTATTGCTTGAAAAATGTAAATGCTAACCATGCTTGGTTCTTTCGCAGGGAAGGCAGGTGTGGAGGAAAAGGAGTACAGTGGTTCAGATGTTTTAATTACAAAAAACATAATTAAAACATGTAAAGAATGATGAGAAAATTTTATTTAGTAAGCTCGAGGTGCATTAGGGTCCATATAATTTACCCATTGATGAGCCCCATCATCAGCCCCTACTGAAAAGCTTTCTCATCCTATGAGAAACTCAATCTATGTACATGCCTTTCATTACTTTGGTGGCCTCCCTGACATCCCAAGCTTCTGTTGTAGTCTCCTCTTCTTGTGGATAAAACCCTACATTCCTCTCTATTTCTGCCCACTACTTTCTTTCTTGTTCTTCCTTTCTCCCCTATAACATACCTAAAAGCAATGGTGGGCTGAGTTTCAATCCAATCGAGTTTACATTGAGTCTCTCTAATGTTTTCTTATACATTGGGACTCTCTTTAGTGCATCCCTCATTCTATTAGGAGAATGATATTATTTGATCTTTAGGCTGTAGTGTAAGGTGTTCCATCGTGCTTGGCAGGCTTGTCGGATGTCATCTCCTAGCAATCTTAGCAAATCTTCAAAATAAGTGATTGCTTGTTCTTGTACAACAAGGTATCATGGTGCAAGCTTGGGATCATTTGTGATGAGATTGTGGGTGCTAATGACAGCCATTGGGTTAGACCGTTCTTCTCTGATGAGAAGGGGTTCTACTTCTTATCTTGCCAATACCCTTTTCATTTCTGTAGTTTTGTCTTCCCCATGACTCATCCAGGATGACAAGGCCATTTGTCATAAGTCCCATATCTTTGGATTTGGGTCCCACACATTTAAATTTGTCAAAGCTAAATTGTGTAGGTAGAACATAGATATCTTTGCTCTATCTTCTAGGGTGCTTTGATCACAGAGGTTAATGAATTTACTGTACTCTTGGAAAGGCATAGTTCCTCTTTGTGCTAGGGTTTTTATCTAAAACTGCAACCATTTTTCTTTGAGGTATAGGGCATATGACTTTCTTGGCACCCTGCATTGAATTGCCTGCATGGATAAAGTTACCATAGTTCCCAATTGGCCTTCCTTTTCTTGTATACACTTGCTTAGTGATGTGTTCTCAGCCTCTAACTGAGATTTCATTATTGTTTCCTTGTCTCTAATGCTACTTAATTCTCTACCCATTTCTTGCAACTTCTCTTCCATGTGGCTTACATCTTCTACCCCTTTTGATTTAGCAATTTTCATCCACCTATGTGTCCTTTCTCTCTCTTTTCAAGTTCAAATAATAGAGGAATGGAAAATTATTGTGGTATCACCCTACCTCCTTCAATGAATCTATAGTAGGAGGTCAGGTTTGGCTATGGGCTAGGCTCCTTCAACTCTTGGGCATCTTCCTCTATTTTTTATTGAGTAATTTATTCCTATTTTCCTCCCCTTTTCCCTTGAAGCCTTTCCTTGTCTTTTTTTGTGTTTCCTGTAGGTTTGACAAGGTCTCATGTAGGATTGTTTCTACTTCTTGTAGGCTTGAATGTGTTTCTTCTAGGAGACATTTCCCTTTTGTTGAGGTTGACCTTGTGACAGGTCTCCTAACATAGGTAATTGGTGACTTGGGAGAGGCTTGTTTTGATGTTCCTTCTCCTTCTTTCTTCCCTAGAGGGACTACTTTCTCTTGTTTTTTTGGTGAGTCCTCTATGACAATTGGAGTTTTGGTAGGGGTTTGAGGTCTCCCTTATCTAATATTGGTGCTCTTCCTTGTCCTAAAGTAAAGTGGATTTTGCCTTTATCACCTTTCCTTTGATTTGATAGGTGTACTTAGGGTAGTTAGAGTAGCCACTACCTCCTTCTCTGTAGATTCTCGAGACACCCTTACTGATTCTTCTTCTTCTCTACTCCTTGTTTCATAATTTTGTTCATCCTCCTATACTTCATCCCCTTTTTCACCTTCTTCTTCATCCTCTCTATCTTCTTCTCCATTATCCATTTCTTATTCTTTGTCATCCTTGATTTCTTCTTCTTTTCATCCTCTATTTCTTCTTGTTTTTCATCCTCTATTTCTTCTTCTCCCTCACTAGAGGTAGGGCTCTTGTCATACTCAATGGCTTGAATTTCTCCTTCTTCCTGCATGTCTGTAAATGTTGACCATGCAATAGGGATTCTTAAATTGTGAAGAGCATCTTCGAGAATGAGTTTGATGAACCCATGATGTGCTAGTTGCTAATGTTTTCCTTCATGTACCTTGACACTCATGTCTATTATGGATTGTAACAGAAACTAAGGTACACTAAGCCTGTTATGAGGAGTTGTATCCTCTCCAAATATTAGCTCATGGAGGAGTCTAATGTGGTACCCATACACTACATTGTATCTATCTTCACATGAAATATGCTTGATAATGTGGTAACTCACCTCATTCTAGGGATATGGAATGCTTTCCCTTCTAACCCCATTTTTTTCTTCAATTGGTTCTTATGCTTCTAAGAAAAAAAAATTCTTTGCAAGACGTTTTTAGTCTTATCCTCCTTTCTTCATTGCAACCCTAGGGGGAGTGTAGTTATTCTTCTAATACTCTCAGGGGTAATTGTTACTGATAAACCCTTTACTACAACAGTGGCACTAGCTATGGTGAGAGGTATGAGTGACATTGCAAATTCTCTAGCCACGTCATCATGGTAACCCCTTAGTAGCTCAAAGAACGGCATCCATTGATGCCTTGCAATGATTTCTACAACAGGAGGATGTTGGTGTATTCTCTAGCTATGTTTGTGGGCTCTCTTTTGTTGAAACCTACTATCATATTTTATGGAAATTACTATTTGAGTAAGGTTTGGGTGGCTATAGTTTAAGAACTCTGGTAGGTGATGGGGTTTTAGACCTTATCCTTCACTAAACTTCACAGAATTCTCTCTACCTTTGTACGTATACAAAATAATCGAAAGGGAGGAGGGTTTATTTTTTAAAATGGAAAAAATAGAGGGTATGACACTTACCTCCCTTTTCTACACTCTAGAGATGAGAACTCTTGAATTGATCTCCCTTAGTATTCTCTTGCAACTTTGTGTGGAAATTCTCTCTGTATCTTGTATCCTTCCTGTAGTTTCCTATAGGTGATCTTGTTTGCCATAGATGTTGATTGTTTCCTCTAGGTTGCCATTGTAGGGATGTGTAGAGTAACGTTTCTTTCAAAGACCCCTCAAAGTTTCCTTTGCCTTCATCTTTTCGAAATAACTAATACTTCACATGGGAGTTAGTGATTATTTCTATTTGTGGATGATTTCATTGGGTGATGTGTTGGCTAGCCAACTACAAATACATACTTTCGAACCGTTGGTCCCACTACCGGTTCATCATACCACCTTACCTCATAATGACCTCCCACTTTCATTCTCTATAACTTAACCACATTTTGATTCGTTCCCCTTTTTTGATGTGACCTTGCCACATGTGGAGTTGACTAACACTTTCTCTTCTCATTATCTGACCGAGGGTGGCCAAGTTAACTTGCCACCTTCGCTTATAAAATCAACTTCTTTCATTATTCTTATACTTTAAACACCTATGAGGGAGTATTGGTGAGATGACATACCTATTGGTCCTTTGCTTCACTAATACATGTTGGAGAATGCTCTTGTTTACTGTGGATGCTGACTGTTTCCTATAGGTTGCCACTGTAGGGATGTCGAGAGTAACATTTCTTTCAAAGACCCCTCAAAGTTTCCTTTGCCTCCAGCTTTTCAAAATAACTAATACTTCGCATGGGAGTCAGTGACTATTTCTATTTGTGGATGATTTCGTTGGGTGATGTGCTTGCTGGCCAAGTACAAATACATACTTTTGGACTGTTAGTCCCATTACAGATTCATCATACTACCTTACCTCATAATGATCTCTCACTTTCATTTTCCGTAACTTAAGCAATTTTTTATTCATTCCCCTTTTTTGATGTGATCTTGCCACATGTCGAGTAGACCAACCCTTTCTCTTCTCATTATTTGACCGAGGGTGGCCAAGTTAACTTGCCAGTTTCGCTTATAAAATCAACCTCTTCCATTATTCTTACAGTTTAATAACATTCGTACCTATGGGGGAGCATTGGTGAGATGACATACTTATTGGTCCTTTGCTTCTCTAACACATGTTGGAGAATGGTGCTAATTCGTTGTTCTTTGACCTTGCTACATACTCTTCACTGTGTTTTTTCTTCTTATTTTGTTGATGAGTTTCTCCCTTGATCATGTACAAGTGCTAGATTTTTTTGCCGCTGAGCTTGAGAGGAGCTTCCTCATCACTGTGATCCTTGTGTTGAATTTTGTTTGGAGTTGTTGTGGTCTTCTTTGTGGAATAGGTTGCTACAAGAATTCCTACAAGATGTCTACATGATGTCTTGTAGCTACCTTTTTATTGAACTTTTGCATCTCCTCTATGCTTCTAAAGTTTAATGGGTGGAGGATGTGGTTATGGAGTGGAAGATGAGGTATGTTGTTGTGGCATGTATCTTTTTGATGTTTTTCTTTTTCTTATTCTCTAACTTGATTTATTTGATGGGTACAGTGGTGACATGGTCATGGAGGATGTTAGCTGAGGTATGGTGAGGTCAATGGCTCTTTTCATAACCAAAAATAGGTTTGTGACACAATTTTTCCACTGGAATTCCCTTCCTGTACTTTTTAAGGCCCCCTGTAAAACCTATAGGAAACTCCTATAGTATTACAGGGAATCCTATAGAAAACACAAAATCACTTGGAATTTGATGCTGGAGTTGAGTATGGATGGAAGAACATGGGGAGTATGGAGGAGATGAGATGGATGAAGGAAAACATGGTTTGTGGTAGGGTCTGCTGTCATTTCTTGCAAACTTGCAAAACAAAATTGTTATTTTTGTATGTTTTTCTTTTTTTCAATTTTTTTTTTTTGAAAAGACAACTAGGCTGCCTCGAAGGAGGTTTTCATCCTTGTTTTCCGCCCTGGGCACCTCACAAGAGGTTTTCACCCAGAGATCTTTTTTATTTTATTTTTTAATACCCTTGGGCTGCCTCAAGAGGTTTTCAACCCAAAAGTTGGACGCAGGTGCCTCATGGAAGTTTTCACTTAGGTCCCTTTATTTATTTACTTTTTTTTTCTCATAACTTGGTGAGGTGGAAGCTAAGGCTTCTCCAATCACCATCACTGCCTTGTTGATGCTACTGATCAATTCATGCTTTGACAAGTGCTTCTTGTAGACCTTTAACCGGTACCCATTGACAAGCAAAGGGATACCTTTTGCATTGATGGTTCTTATTTGAACAGTGCCATTGTCATGGCACTTTTCTATCACATATGGTCCCAGTCATCTTGTCATTAACTTACCTTTGAAATATTTGTATGGATTCATATAGTAAGGCGCAGTCGCCTTCTTGAAACAATTTGTCCTTGATATTTCTTTCATGTCAAATTTTCCTTTGTACTTGATTCACTTTTATGTGTAGGAGGGCTTGCATCCTAAATTCATCTGACCCATTCAGCTGGAGCAATATTACATGTTGTGCCCTTGTGATATCTAGATCTAGTTGTGCTTCCATGCTTAAGTTGTTGTATTCAAATTCAATTGAAAACAAGGCTTTCTTTCGATAGGCCAACTCACAAGGAGTGAAACCAGTGGTGGCTTTCCAAGTAGTATTGTAAGCCTAGGTGACCTCCACCAATCTGTCTGCCCAATCCTTTCTGCTACTATTAATTACCTTGGTCAGAATGCCTTCCAATGCTCATTTGGTTACTACCACTTTCCCATTAGCCTGTGGGTAGTAAGGAGTGGATTTTCTGTGCTTGACCTTCTGTTGGCTTAACATATTCTCAATCATGTGAGATGTAAATTGACTACCTTGATCAATGACAAATTCTCAAGGGTATCCAAACTTATAAAATACATTTTACCTCAAGAATTCAACCAAATTTTCTTTTGTTTCTATCTTGATAGCTTTGGCTTTTGCCCATTTTGTTAAATAGTCGGTGCACACAATGATATACTTATTCTATCTAGATGGAGGGTGAATGGGCTCAATGAAATCCATGCCCCACTTGTCAAATGGCTTGAAAGTCACTTGAGGTTGTAGGGGAATTTCATCCCTAGGTGTAGGATTCCCCATCCTTTGGCACTGATCACACTAGCTGGTATACCTTTTCACATCGTGGTGGAGAGTGGGCTAGTAATAGCCAGCTTGTAGTACCTTTAATGTTGTTCTTTTGGCTGAAAAATGACCTCCACAAGGCCCATCATGACAGGCCAGAAGGATGTCAAAGACTTCCTCCTCCCTAACACATCTTCTCAGAATTTGATATGGACCTAGCTTGAAGAGATTTCCCCCAATCCAAGTGAATGGGGCACTTTTTCTTATGATTCTACTATTTTCCTTGGAGGACATAATCGGAGGGAACTGTGCAGATACAATGTAGTTTTCTATGTCAGCAAACCATGGAGAGAGAACTGAAATGGAAAATAAATGTTCATCTAGTCGCTGATCATCAACCATTCCTTCCTTCCCTACAAGCAATGTCAATCTGGATAAAAAATCTGCAACTACATTATCTTTTCCATGTTTGTCAATAATAGTTAGATCTTATTGTTGCAGTAAAAGTAACCATCTAATAATCCAAGCATTTACATCAGGTTTGTTCATCAAGTAATTGCAACATGGTCATTATGTAGAAATGTCTCATAACCAGTAACGTAATGTCTAAATTTATTTAATGAATCTACAATAGCTAGGAGCTCTTTTTTAGTCATTGTGTAGTTTGACTCGGCTTTCGACATATTCTTACTATTGAAGTAAAGGGCATAATGTAGCTTGCCATCTATCTGGCCTAGAGTTTCTCCTATAGTTTTTTGAGAGGCATTGGCATGAATGTGGAAATGAAGAGCCCAATTTGGGCCTCTAGGAATAGGTGCAGTAGACAACTTGCCCTCTAGGGTGTCCAGGGCTTCTTGGTAGCTTTCTGACCATAAAAAATTGGAGTCTTTGGACAATAACTAAAATAAGTGAGAAGCTTACTTTCTGAAATCTTTTATAAATCTCCTATAGTATCAGGCTAACCCTAAGAAAATTCTGACATCCTTCTGCTTCTATGGAGTCTGGACCAATTTGATGATGGCTATCTGTTGTGGTAAAAACACAACACCCCCCATTATTGATGCATCCACTTCGAATAATGGGGACCCTTTCTATAAAAATTTTGGCTAAGCACCTTTTTGGATTTTTATTTAGTTGATTGCCCTATGCTTTCGTTAATTTTTAGTTTTCTTTGGATTCTTGTTTTGATTGCTTTCTTAGAATCGATTTTTTACAAGCTTCCCATTGACGCTTGTTTCGCCTCATTTGGTCAACTGGTTTGAAAATGGCACTCCTTTGAAATCTCATCATTTATCTAGCTGGGTTAAAATGTATAAGATGTACAATATTGCATTTTGTAAATAAAATAGTTTAATAAGGCATTCATTTTAAATATTAACCCGTAGCAAGTTTTTACTAACATTTTTCATTTTTAGTCATGCAGCCAAATTATTAATCATCGGGGTTTTAAGAAATTCACTCCAATTCCCAAATCAAATCTTAATCTCGAAAACCCAAACATTCAAGTGACTGTAGTTCATTTATTATTTCATTTATTTTCTAGTGCTGTAGTTTTATTTTTAGGCTATAGTTTAAAACTTAAATTCTAAAAAATAAACCAAAAAATTTGATTTTTATATTAATATTAAATTTAATTAATTAATTATTATTTAATATAATTAATTGAATTAAATTAATATTTAATATATAAAAATTATATCGCATCGGGACTTTGGCATTGTAACATATTTGACAAACAATACACTCATCCCCGATACCCGATGCCTCACTTCTCCGATGAATAAAACATAAAACAAAGGGGCATTAACCAAGTGTTATCGCATCGGAGCTTTTATGCGAAACATATTTAACAACCCCTACATCCTCCCGAAGTGCCGATAAGCGATAAAGCATAAAACGTGGGGTATTAAAGCCAAAGCATGTTTTAAAGTTTTGTATTAGTTTGAAGATTTTCATAAAACACTCATACGCATTGTGATATGCCGATATCCCTCTTCCTCCCGATGCGATTCCCCGATCATTAATGAACATTGGTTAAGTTTTATTACACATAGGTTTTGTTTTAGAACTCACTCATACGTGAGTGAAATGAATAATAAGTAGTGTAGGTTATTATATTATTTTAATATTAGTTGGTATATTAATATGAA
>APFE030030454.1:0-13215 GCA_000404065.3 Pinus taeda | reverse complement strand
TGTTTGGTGGATGTAGCCCAGATTGGTTGGGTGAACCACGTTAAAACTGTCTTTTATGTGCTTGATTGAATGCTGTGTTAATTCTGCTGTGTGTTTTATTTAAGTTTGCTGTGCCTGAATTCCAACACCTCCAGTTTGACCATCTCTAGAGAAACACTTGGAAATATGACTAAGCTTAAGTGCTTAGATCTCTCATTTTGTCTCCACAAGGAGTTATTGCCTGCCGAAATTGGTTGTCTACAGTCCTTGGAAAAGTTAAATTTGTTGGGCACAAACTTAAAAGAGTTTCCTTGTGATCTTGTATCCTTGAGGAATTTGAAAGTACTACATGTAGGAAGTCCTGTGTTGGAAGCGTTGCCGCCTTCTTTGGGTCGCCTAGCAAATCTAAGGGAATTGTGGCTTCGTGATTGCAACAAATTGCAATGTCTACCGCATTCAGTTGAGCGGTTGAGTAAGTTGACAGAGTTGAAGATATGGAATTGCGGAATCCAATACTTACCACCAGCTGTGTTGAAGATGAACAATCTAAAATTCTTGGGAATATACAAGTGTCCTTTACGCGAACTGCCATTTAAAAGACTACCATCAGAGTTGAGTTCGGGATTGTTTCATCTCCAGAAGTTAGAGCTGTACCGCACAGAAGTATTGAAGGTTTCCTTTCCTCCAGGTGTTTGCCCGAAGCTTAGGCATCTGAGGGTCATATGTTGTGAACATCTGGTAGAGGTTGGGGCATTGCCAACAACACTAAAAGAACTTGATCTAGCGGGTTGTGCTGCATTGAGGGAAATAAAAGGAGTTCATGGTTTTTCAAATTTGGAAACGCTGGACATGAGCCATCGTCATATTATAAATATGGAGACGCGACATTACGGAGCGATGGATTCTTCACATTATTTACCTCCAATATGCCTGTCAAAGTCCACCCTTGGAGCGATGGAGTCTCCATGTCTTGTATCTCCAATGGCCCTGTCAGAGTTCACCCCTGGATGGTATCATTTCATGTTCCCTTGGCAAGGTTGGGTCTGGACTTCACGTGATGATTCCGAACTCCAGGGGAGTGTTTGGAAGGAGTCTTTGGACAAGAAGAATTACGACAGCCAGGACTCTGGGGGTGGGGACGACAGCGACTCAAAGGAAGTCATGTCTCACCACGGCGAGGAATCTGAGGGTGTTGACGACAGCGAGGAAGAGGAAGTGATGCTTCACCACGACAATGAAACTGAGGGCTACCACGGCAAGGAATCTAATGGTGGTGACGAAGAGGGTGACGACTGGAAGGAAGCAGAAGCGGAAGTAATGCCTTACCACTGCGAGGAATCTGAGGAGCATGACGACAGCTAGGAATCTGAAGAGTCATTTGGGGTTAACTGCAGCGAGCAACCCGTCGAAGAAACGGTTTGTTGGGCCACAATTGAATCTTCCACCTGAATCATAACACTTTACAGTAAATTTAGAGATTCTATTTGTAGCATGTTGTTAGTTCATGTCAAACTATTACTACAACAATTGATTCGATATGGATTGTGGATGACTAATAACTTGTTACTTAGATAATTCTGAATTGTAACGCCGTGCAGTGCCAATTTCACAAATAAATCCTGTGCTATCAAATAAATCCGGATACTATGATATCAAATAAATACTGTGCAGTGACAATTTCTTAATAAATAAATCCTATGCTATCAGGTATTGAGTGGCGGCTGTATATGCCTAACCGTGAGTATATACAACCGCCACAAAATTAAAACCCGATAACATAAGATTTATTTATTACTTATTTATTACACTCCATTACTAAATCTTATTACCTGTTTATTACACTCCATTACAATAATAGACTCCATTACAATTAAAAGTAACTCATAACTAGTTATGATTTAATTTATTTGTTCCCGATTTATTACACTCCATTACAATGAAAAGTAACTCATAACTAGTTATAATTTAAGACAGCTGTTCCTTAGATAAGTCCAAATTGAAACGCTGTGCAGTGCCAATTTTTTTTAAGTGATTTATTTCTCTTTATTGTACCTGACGAGGGCGTGGGATAACTCCGTGTTAGGTGTGTTGACTTTATTTTACATCAAAGGTTTTAGCCAAAGTTTTGAAAGATAACTTATATTTACAATTATTTAATCAATTTATATTAAATTCTTATTGGCTTACATGTTGGGGTTTTATTGTAGAGCTCCCTCCATACATATATTTCAATTTTCTTTTATCTCTAGTTTGGAATTTGGCTTTGGATAGCTGAATTGCTTTTTATCCTAGGTTCGAGTTCAGCGAGTTTTGGCATGTTTTGGATCAATGAATTTCTTTTCATCCAAAGTTCAAGTGCGGCTAATTTTCGCATGTTTTAATTTTAGTGCATATAGCTTTTACCCAGAGTTTCTGAGTCACCTCTCACTTCTTCGGCTGCATCCTACATGGCTCGAACATCAAGGAAAGGCTTGTCATTAACTCCTGTCGCGTCTTCTTATGGATGGAGGCTTCACCTTCTCTGCATGATTAGTTGTACAATTAAATACAAGCAAGAAATCTACACGAAATCTAGACGAGGGAAGGAAAGAAAGGCAAAAGAAAATAAAGAAAAGTTGGACAGAAAGGCTTGAAAACAGGGTTGGGCCGCGTACATGAAACCACCTTCACCGGAACCAAGTAGCCAGTTCGGTGAACCAAGTATCCAGTTTGGTAAACATATTCCCAACAAAAACAGTCATGGGTGATCATCCTGGCCATTTCTTTTCCCGCAGAGGAAGCCACTTCACATTTGACGAGGTCCATAATGTTGGAACTCTGAGACACGATCCCAACAGATGCATCACATAGAAGCATATAGCAGAGCACGATTTGCACTTGTAGATATGTTTCTCGAGGGGATAATTCAACCTCCTTGTTTAGTGAAATTCTAGAAATTCATAAGCATAACTTAGGAATGGAATAACTTGTTTAGCTAAATTCTAGAAATTCACAAGCATACTCTAAAGGGAATGGGATAACTTGTAGACTTGTGTGATGCTCCCCTTCTGCAGTGGTTGCTACCTATTGTTTTCCCATTGTCTTAACTGTCATCTCCATTCTCATTTGTCGTCACTAACGTCACCAGATATGCAATAGAAGCCTCACTAGATATGCACTAGAACTCTTGTTGTTAGAGATAATGGAGAATATCTTAGAATAGTGAGTTGGTTCACAAGACCTCAAGATAGGTATTAGTTTCTATTTTTTAGGTTATGGTTCTAACTTCCCCAAATCTGTGATTATTATATATTATGTAATGTACATGAGCAATGTAGAGCATTCTGTAGAGCCAGACTCTCTTGGTTCAAACTCTCTTTCGTAGAGTTGACCAGTGGGTTTCATTTCATTTAGTATACAACATTGCATTTTTTTATCATGGTATCAGAGCGTCAGGGCTAAGGAACCTGTACGCTCTGAGGAGGGTGCGACTAAACCGAAATCATCGCAGGTTTCATGAGAATAAACACGACGATTGCGAAATCATACTTAAAATCACCGTCTCAGATATTAGGTGTATAATTGCAATGACGTCTCAGGTAAGTGGTGTACATCTGCGACGATGTCTCAGATAAGTGGTGTACATCTGCGACGATCGTGTAAACAACAAAAAGGCTCCTTGGAGGCCAAGAGAAGGCTGCAGAGGTTGACAATAGAAGGTTGTCTGGAGGCTGTGAAGGAAGCCATGGTGATTTGCGGGTGTGTTGTGATATCAAACAACATTGAAGATCAGTGATCTGTCTTTTTCACAGATCTGGGGTAAATATAACATTTTTTTACCTGTCAAATTTGTTTTAATCGCGAAGGTGAACAATCAGATGTTTGAAGCATGCTTTGAATGAGCATAACAAGCTCGACAGATCCAACTATGTGAATTGGAAATTCAAGATGCAGACTTTGCTAGAAGTGCAGAGTGCTTGGACGATTGCAAATGGGGATGAACAGAAGCCAACAACTGAATCCGCAACAGTCCCAGATTAGGAGAAGCGTGAGGGTAAAGCAAGGACGTTGTTGAAGATGTCAGTGAAAGACTGCATCATACAACATATCAGAGAATGTAAATCAACAAGCGAAATTGGGGGAATTTTGAAGGATCTGTATGAGATCAGGAATACAAATCGTCCTCTGTTTCTGAAGAGCAAGATATTATCCTTGAAGATGGAGGAGAATGAAACAGTTGCTGCCTTCATAGCAAGGATCAAAGAAATGAAGAACAAATTGGCAAACATTGGTCATATAGTTGATGATATAGATCTTGTAACAATTACCATGAATGGTGTGACCGATGACTATCGAATGTTCATTACTGGGATAAATGCGAGAGAGAACTAAAGTTTGAAGAACTGACAGGAATACTGATGCAAGAAGAAGAAAGAAGATCGACTCTGAAGCCTCAGAGTGCTGATCTTGCATTGATGGCGAAAAAGAACTTCTACAAATGAAAAGGAAATCCGCAACAACAAAACGGAGGAATCTCACAGAAAAGAACAAATTTGACCCAAGGTATGAATCCGAATAGAAACAACTCTTTAATTAAGTGTTTTTATCGCGGAAAATCGGGTCATATAGCTAGAGAGTGTAGGAAGAAGAAATATAATGAAGAACAACGGAAGCAGAAAAGACATGTAGGTCATCTCGCGAATGATAATCATGAGCGAAATTTCAGATCGTGATGAGAATGTTGATGCAGACATCTGGTATGTAGATTCGGGAGCATCAACACATATGACAGGGAACAAGCAATGGTTTGAAGATTTTAAAAAAATCAACGACGGAGCACAAATCTACCTAGGTGATGATAGAAGTCATCAGATCAAAGGATGTGGGAAAATTTCTTTCATTTTACCTAATGTTAATGTACGACAAATTTATAATGTTATTTATGTGCCCAGTATAACAAAGAACTTGATTTATGTATCAATGATTACAGATCAAGATCTTAAAGTTGAATTTTTTAAATCTAATTATTATATTAAAGATCTGCTAGATGGCATGAAGACAATTGCTACAAGAATCCGAACAGGAGGTCTATACAAGTTGGATGTAAGACTTGCACTAGTTCGAGCCTTGACAGTTGCGAGTTTGACTACAGAAGAGCTATGGCATCAGAGATTTGGTCATATCAATTACAATGATTTTCTGTTACTACAGAAGAAAGAAATGGTAAGAGATCTTCCTATGCTAAAGCAAGTACATAATGACTGTGATGCGTGTACATTAGGAAAAATGCATAGAGAAGAATTCCCTGTTCGAGTAGAAAAGAAATAGAGGGATATACTTGAATTAGTGCATACAGACTTGTGTGGATCCATGCAAACAAAATCATTAGGAGGTGCACTATGTTTTTTACTGTTTATTGATAATTGCACAAAGTTTTCTTGGGTATATTTCTTGAGTAAGAAAGGTCACACATTTGAATACTTTAAGCAGTTCAAAAACATGATTGAAAAGCAAACAGGGAAACGGATAAAAATTCTCTGGTCCGATCAAGGGGGAGAATGCAAGAAATATGAGCTTATTAGGTATTGTAAAGACCATGGAATATTGCAGCAATTCACAGTAGCCCATACTCCACAACAAAATGGAGTAACTGAAAGAAATAACAGAACATTGGTGGAATGTGCTAGGAGCATGTTGAAAGGTAAGAATCTTTTGAATGGTTTTTGGGCTGGAGCATTGAATACTACAATTCATTTGAAAAACAGGAGTCCTACAAAGGGTCTTGAGTTTAAAACTCCTTATGAAGCATTATATGGATTTAAGCCTGCAGTAAAGCACTTGAGAGTATTTGGATCTAAAGCATTTGCTCATATTCCAAAGGAAGATAGAAGAAAACTAGATTCGAAAGCCATCAGATGTACTTTTATAGGGTATTATTCACAATATAAAGCTTATAAATTATTTAATCACTCTACTAACAAGATTTTTGTTAGTATAGATGTCATATTCCATGAGCAGGAACATGAAGAATTTGATAAGCACAATGAGGAATGGGATATTCCATACTTGGTGGAAGAGGAAGTAGAAAACAATCAAGATCAGCGACAGACAAAAACCGAAGATGAACAGCAGCAACAACAGCGGGAAGAAAAAGAGAATGATCATCATACAAGGTTTGAGGCTACCCCACCACTCAGGAGATCAGGTAGGAAAGCTCAATTGCCTGCAAGATATAGGGAAAATGCTTTTATAACTAGTATGATTAATGTGGTTGAACCTTCTAGTTATAAAGAAGCAAATGAATGTAGAGAATGGAAAACAACCATGGAACAAGAATATGAATCAATAATCAGAAACAACACTTGGGAACTAGTTGAACTTCCTAAAGGAAAACAAACCAAAGGTTGTAAATGGCTATACAAACTGAAGATTAATGCAGATGGAACCATAGAAAAATTAAAAGTTAGATTGGTAGCAAAGGGGTATTCACAAAAAGAAGGTATAGACTATGAAGAAACCTTCGCCCCTATAGCTAAACTAAACACTATCAGAATCATAATTGCTTTAGCTACTAAGAAACATTGGATGATACAACCACTAAATGTAAAGTCTGCATTTTTAAATGAAGAGCTAAAAGGGGAGGTTTATTTAGGGCAACCTGAAGGGTTTGTCTAGAAAGAGAAAGAACATTTAGTCTGTAGATTGAAGAAAGCACTTTATGGACTAAAGCAAGCACCCAGATCTTGGTATGAAAAGATTGATTCATTTTTTCTACAATTTGGCTACAACAGAAGCAAAAATGACCCTAATATTTACATCATGCAAGATGAACAAGGGCGTATAGTGATGATTTCTCTGTATGTAGACGATTTGATCATTACAGGTGATGCTACATTTCTGATCGAAGAAATCAAGCAACATATGTCACGGGTATTCAAAATGAAACACCTTGGTGAATTAAGATACTGTTTGGGTCTTGAAATCTGGAGAGAATCAGGAAAATCATTTCTGTCCCAAGGAAAGTATGTCAAAGGCCTGTTAGAGAGATTTAGGATGGATCAGTGTAAGCCTGCAGTAGTACCATTACAACAGAACATCAAACTATAGAGTGAAGATGGCTCAAAGGAGGCAGATGCGACACTTTACAGACAACTGGTTGGGAGTCTAATCTACCTAACCACCACTAGACTAGATTTGGCTTATGCAGTCAGTGTGCTAAGTCAATATATGTGCAAGCCACTTCAAAGCCATTGGAATGCAGCGAAAAGTGTTTTGAGGTATCTACAAGGTACTGTAGATTACGATATTATTTATACTGATTCTTTTGATGTTAGATCGACAGGATTTGCAGATTCAGATTGGGCTGGAAATGTAGACGATCGTAGATCCATAACAGGTTATGCATTCATCATTGGATCCGGGGTGATCACATGGAGCAACAAGAAGCAGAACACAGTCTCCTTGTCCTCAGCGGAAGCAGAGTATCAAGCCATGTGTGTAGCAACATGAGGCAGTTTGGTTGTGGAGACTTCTCCAGGATGTTGAGGAAGAACAGATAGACACAACAACAATCAGATGCGCCAATTAGAGTTCAATCAAACTTGTTAATAATTTGGTGTTCCACAAAAACACTAAACATATTGATGCACAATTCCACTTCGTCAGGGAGAAAGTGCAATCCAAATAAATCCATTTGGTATATTGTAATGCATGTGATAATGTTGCAGACATTTTCACTAAGCCTCTTGGCAGGATTAAGTTTGAAATGTTTAGGGAGATGTTGGGCATATTTGTGAACCCCTTCTCCATTAAGGGGGAGTGTTAGAGATAATGGAGAATATCTTAGAATAGTGAGTTGGTTCACAAGACCTCAAGATAGGAATTAGTTTCTGTTTTTAGATTATGGTTCTAACTTCCCTAAATCTGTGATTACTATATATTGTGTAATGTACATGAGCAATGTAAAGCGTTCTGCAGAGCCAAACTCTTTTTCGTAGAGCTGACCAGTGGGTTTCATTTCATTTAATATACAACATTGCATTTTTATCACTTGTTGACCATGTACTGTGCATGAAAGCCATGAGGTACCCACATTGTGCATGGAAGCTATGAGGTACCCACAATGTGGAGCCACACAAGCTCAAAAGTGAACGTAGTTGTTTGTACTGTGCATGGAAGCCATGAGGTACCCACCCTGGGGAGCCACACAAACTCAAAAGCTAACGTGGTTGTTTGTACTGTGCATGGAAGCCATGAGGTACCCACCCTGTGGAGCCACACAAGCTCAAAAGCTAATGTGGTTATTTGTCTTGAATTACCTTTAACAAGAGGGTTACAATAATCGCAAATCATTTTCACTTTGTTCTTCATGAATAAGAAGAATCTGAAAGCTTGGCAATATCAATCCCGGGAAGACTCAAATAAATAAGGCTTCGAGTTAGGTCTCCTCATCCTTACAACTCCCTCTCCATGTTCATCTTCGCGAGTGTCACATAATCTCCTTCCCCATGACCAAGTAAGCTATCCTTTCCCTTCTTCGTTATGCAATCCCCTTCTCACTCTAAATTCTATCCATAATGTGCAATATTAAAAAGGATTAGGACTTAAATGGATTTCCAAAACAAGAAGTCGGGAGCAATGCTTATTGTAACTTCATTATTTTTATTGTGACGTTTTTTAAATTGCACTAGCCACAAATACTTATATTTATTCGTGAACTCTTGTGGATATTTTACTTGACAGTTTGTTATGACAAAATAAAAACTCACACATATAACATAAGATATTTTCTAAGAAACCTTTTCGGAGAAAAACCCAATTGGAAAGTGAGGTCGCTCTGCTCTCTTTCTCTAAATCAAAATATGGCTACAAGTACAAAGAAGTATGGTTTTGGCTTGTGGGTTGCTACAGTGCACCAATCCTCTTTGTGTTTTGTATCTCTTATCCCTCTTGGCTATTTTTGCTCAGATATGGAACAAATGCACTTGAAAGAATCAAATCCCCTTTTCTCCTAGTGACCGAGTTATAACACAACCTCATAGCATACTAGTGGTTAGGTTTGACTACCTCAACTCTTAACTAGAGTTGCAATATATACCATGGCTAGCTCCTTTTCCATGAATAATGGGGGATAACTTTCCATTCTCTCGAACTATGCTTCTACATTATAATCACATGGCTAGCCCCTTTTCCATGAATAATGGGGGATGACTTGACATCCTCTCGAACTATGGTGGTGAGAATAGGAAGGTCAACTTCTAAGTGACATAAGTTTCTCCAATTGATGCATTTTTTGTGTTGTTAGAAAGGTCTCTATGTTGAATAACATGAAAATGTGCTTCACTAAAATGGAAAAGTTTTAGTGCCAAAAAACATGGTTTGATGTCTCAAAATGCTCTTGGAAGGTTTCAGACTTGGTTTTACCAAACTGGGGCCTGCTAGTAAAAACGGTTGGGTGAGTTGAATCCTCCACTTTTTCCACTCTAAAATTATCAATATAGACAACAAACAATATACTTTTTCCACTCTGAAAGTATAAAAATAGGAAACAAACAATATAATACTCCAATCCAGATCAGATACATGCACATCAACAAATACATACACATCAAGAGGTATTGATATACATACGCATCGAGAGGTATTGATGGATCAAAATCTCTGACCAACCGACATCTATTCCATCAAGAATGGAATAGAAGGGCCTACCAAAACTATTGCAATGGACGAATATTGGGTTCAGAAGATTCAATATTGATCTGCAGGGCAGCAACAATTGCAAGCTTAAAAAGTATGGGGCATCGATACCAATTATGGAGGCCCACACCACCTCCCCCACCGAGAGCTGGTGTCTATACTTGAAAGCAAGTTTACATTAGAAGATATCGCGCTGACGAGGATATCGCGCTGACAAGGATGTTGCGGTAGATTTTATAGTTTATTGATGAGGGCACGGAACCTAACAAAACACCATGCACGACCAACAAAACAAGTGGTCATTTTTCCTACCACCATGCACGGGTACGCATTCAGTCTTTTTGAATGACCAACAAAACAAGTGGTCATTTTTCCTACCACCATGCACGGGTATGCATTCAGTCTTTTTGAATGCCATGTTTAGATCAGAACAGTGGTCATTTTTCGTACCACCATGCACGGGTATGCATTCAGTCTTTTTGAATGCCATGTTCAGATCAGAACAGTGGTCATTTTTCCTACCACCATGCACGGGTATGCATTCAGTCTTTTTGAATGCCATGTTCAGATCAGAATAGTGGTCATTTCCCCACATTCCCTAGCACCATGCACGACCAGCGGAACAAGTGGTCATTTTCCCTACCACCATGCTTGGCCTGTGACCAGACTATGGGAATATCATGAATTTCATGGTGAGCCATTAGAAACATAGCAACTGTTGTGAATACATAAATGGAAATCTAGATTTCCAAAAAAGGCTACAACCACTGTGAATACAGAAATGGAAATCCATGGAGAGTGAAGAATATTAAATTGAACAGACAGACAACCGAGCTTATAAGTGGAAATCTAGATTTACAAGAAACGCTACAACCAATGTGGATACAGAACTGAAAATCCATGGAAGGTGAAGAATATAAAACTAAACAGACAAACAACCGGCCTTTTGCTTTAGTAGGATAGTGACATGTACATGTATCGGAGACACGGGGAATGGACAAAACGCTTTTCCGTTGGATTTTTTCTGAAAGAAACAAGGCAGCTTAAAAGAGCTCAGAATGCAGTCTGAACCTGAGTATTCTCGAAGAACATCAACCTCAAATAATTCTTCTTAATGCGGCCTAAACTTGAGAGTATTCTCTAAGAACATCAACCTCAAAGAATTATTGAGAAATATCACTAGAAGAAAATGCAGGGAAAGAAACAGGACGACATTGCCTTGTTTTGTAGTAATTGCAAGGTTGGGCAGCCTACCGAAGTTAGAAACCCTTTCAACCCTTTCCTGTAATTAGTCAAGCTACATTGACAACCAACCTACCACATCATAAAGACAGTTAGGGGAAAGCAGAGATAGAATTCTAACTGTAAAATTGAAAACCATAAGGCGTTCTAAGTCTTTAATGTTAATTCATTAGAAAGCCCTAAAACATCTCCATGGTATCATAATAAATACATTCTGAAACTGTTACTGCTAGGGGAAAAACAAGATTTGGATCACTAGCTACGGGTAAAACAGGTTTTGGACACGCATTGCATGGAATGTTTCAAACGCGAATGAAACAATGCAATGAAAAAATAAAATAATACATGCAGTATTGGTTATTATTATGCCACATTTATATATTTATCATGTTTTGCATTTTAATTTTAACTATGTGCAAGAATGAACAGGTAAACTATTGGGGATTTTTCTGGTAAAATCGCAAAAACACAAAATTCAAGCACACAGAGGCAATGCTCTGTTTCCTTTACTCCAGGATCTTTTGTGCACAGGGAAGCTTTAAAAGAAATTACACAAAACAGAGTATTGCACCACCATAAAATGATTTCTATCCATTAAAACAAAAATTCACTGATATATATTCATCCTCTTTCACTCAGAGGGATTCACCAAACATTACAAAAGAAATTACTCTGTCTCCTTTGAAATTTTACACCAATGTGTGTAAAAATTTCATTTACATTCACTGCTATGTGAAAACAAAGATTACAAGGATTTACTATTTTACCTTTTCACTGCTATGTGAAACAATTCATGGTTTTGATACAAACCTCCCCCTGGTTTTCTTCATTCACATATTTGCCTTTGCTCCTGCACTGCTGTGCGTTTTTACATTTCTTACACTTACAGAATGGTCAACCAAAACAAATGTTTTTACTTGTTCTGTGAAAAACAAACTTACGACCGTGAAAATTAAAAAAAAATAAAATTAAAAACATATGACATTGCCCATGCCATTATTTAATCTACGCCCATGCATGCCGTAACATTAAAATTAAATCTTTTACCTACGACTATGACCAATTCATTAAATGCATTAATTTTAAAACTGGCGGTCAACCAAAGTTTATTTTACTCCACGCTAAGCCTTTAATGTTGCCCGTATGCAGGTTCAGATGCCCGTCAACCGTTGATTTACCCTCCTCGAATCGAACGGCTGAGGTGAATATCGGAAGGCATTTTTCACCGAGCTTTACTCCACTATGTAGCTTTGAAAGATCAACGGTGGGGAATGCTGGAGCACATCAAACAACGAAGGAGAATATCGGAAGCCACTTTTTAGTCGACATTTACCTTCTGATAAATGTCAGAGGCTGATGTCACGCCTTATCCACGCGTCAACTCCAAATTGTATCGGAGCTCTTGTGTACGGAAACTCCCTTCAACCAAAAGCGGTGCGATTAAGTTACTGGTGGTTTGTGGTATTGCTGGGTGGTTTTGAGGGGCATTAAATGCTGGCCCGTGTGCGGTTGAAATTACAAATTCAACACTCCCCTTTAAATTCAACTGCTGGGCATTCGGTCATACCCAGACACTTCCTCAAAAATTCAAAGCCTTTCTGATCCAATGGCTTTGTTAAGATGTCTGCAACCTGTTCTTGAGTCCTGCACTGTTCTAGGACAATTTCTCCATTGTTCACGAATTCTCTGATGTAGTGAAACCTTGTGTCAATGTGTTTCGTTCTCTTATGAAACACTGAATTCTTTGACAATGCAATAGCTGAGCTATTGTCACAAAAGATGTCGCTTTTTCCTGCTCTTGGCCTAAGCTCCTCAACATCCTTCTCATCCAAACTGCTTGACATGCTGCTGCTGTAGCTGCCACATATTCAGCCTCTGCTGTAGACAGTGCTACAATGGACTGCTTCTTAGAAGCCATGAAATGGCTCCTGAACCCATATGGAAAACATAATCGGAAGTGCTTTTCCGATCATCAACACTTCCAGCCCAATCACTATCTGTGTATCCAACCAAATCTGAATGTTCTGAGACATTATATAAAATTCCAAACATTTTGGTACCTTTCACATACCTCAGAATTCTTTTTGCTACCTGCCATTGTGCCTCCTTTGGCCTCTCCATGAATCTGGAAATTAAACTAACAGCATACATAATATCAGGCCTAGTTGCTGTTAAATACATAAGGCTGCCTACAATACTCTTGTACAAACTAGGGTCAAAATCCTTGCTGCTGTCCTCTCTGCTGAGTTTTAATCCCATCACTGTGGGAGTGATCGCTGCCTTACATTCTTGCATGTTAAATCTGCTCAATACTTGATT